>LCZG01000133.1:0-52149 GCA_001483325.1 Huntiella savannae
GTGGGTTGGGATGGAGCGGGGGCGGTGGCGGTGGTTTCAGAGTCGGAGTCGGAGTCGGAGTCGGAGCCGGAGGAGGAAGAGGAGGAAGAGGAGGAGGAGGAAGAAGAGGATGATGATTTATGGGTCTGAGAGTTTCGTTGGTAGCTTAGAGTGGCTACGCGGGAGTTATGAAGGGCGAGGAGGAGGGTGTCTAGTTGGGAGAGAATATGGTTTGTAGACGGGGTAAGAAGGCTCGTTGAGAGGGCGTCATCGGCCGAGAAGACTGTTACAGCCGTGGGAACAGCCCTCTCTTCCCGTTCCGTTCCGTCCCCATCGCCATCCCCACCCTCATCTCCATCACCATTGCCATCCTCAAGGTCTTCCGATTCCTCACCACCAGTGCCATCATCACTCTCCTCTTCGTCGTCATCTTCCGCCCCTTCACCACCAATCTCAATCCTCACCCGCATCCTCTCCTTCGCCATCCTTAAAACCCCCGCGATAACCTCCTCTCTCACCTCCTCGAACGGACTTTCCGCACATGGCCCCTTTAGACCGCCCTCTTCGATGATCCGTCTTGGTAGTCTGTCTCTCCGAACAGGCCATGCAGTCCAACTACGTGGCGGGACATACGTTTCATTGAACACCACCGCCTCATCATCAGATGTCTATCACCTAGTTAGTTCCATCCTCACCATGTCATACTTGTAGATTACTTACCCCCGGATACTCCCTCTCCCCGTCTTTAACCTCCAACTCCGCCCGCCTCTTCATCCCCTCTCTCCGTAGCACATGCACATTAAACAACTGCACCGCCAAATCCCCATCTCTCTCCCTCTTCACCGCCTCCCAAGCACCCCTATCCTTCGCCGTCCATCCCCTCCAAGTCGCCGGATTCCCCACAAACCGATTCGCCCGCTCCGCTAACCCCTCATCCACCGTTCCAATCGCCAGTCCTTCCTGACTTATTCCCCCTCCAAATGGAAAACTCGGCGGCACATCGCCCTGTGAAGATCCCCCAATATCACCCATTTTATTACCTCGTTGTCGTTGTCGTTGTCCTCGTCTTCGTGGCACTTTCCTAGTCTCGTCGCAAATTCTCCTCCCATCTACAACCTACACTCGAAATTCCCTTTTGGGTTGATTGCGCCGGTGAAGCGCATAGGATTTCGGTGAAGCTTAGTCAGCACCCTTTGCGAAAATTTGACAATTACCGCTTTTGGTCATTCACATGATTTTGCGACAGAAACAAAAAAGTATATCCCAAAACGCCATGTTATTATCAGAGAACCCAGATATACATACAGACATACATACAATAACACTTTTCAACCCAAAAACACAAGAAAATAAGAAACGAACTGAACCAAGAAAATACCCCAAACACCACCCCATCTCAATGTAAATTCACCCAAAAAAAGAACACACACCTCAAGCCCGTCCCTTCTTGCCCTTGGCCTCCCGCTCCTTCTCAACCTTTCTCCGCTTGGACCGGAGCACCGCATCCTCGCTGCTCTTCTTAGTGTTGGTGTACACCATCTGTTCGTACAGCTTGCGCTTCTTCTTAGACATCATACCCATAGCCCGCTGCTTATCCTCAGCTTCCTCCTTAGCCTTGCGCTGGAGATCCTTGCGCGCTTGCTGCCGGGCAGTTTCCTTGGCAGTGCCGGTGGCCTTGCGGGACACCTTCTCACCGCGGAGCTCAGCCTCGAGTTCGGCTTGGCGAGTGGTTTCGTCGTCTGAGTCGGCTTCCGAGGCGGAGGCTTCTTCCTCAGCGGCCTCTTCCGCCTCTTCCTCATTGTCTGACCCGTCATCAACCTCCATGTCGTTGTCCGCTTCCTCGCCCTCCTCGACGTCGCTCTCCAGGGCCTCAGCCTCGGTTTGCTGGTCAGCCAGGGGAATGGTAGGATCGTAGCGACCGGCTTCGGGCTGGACGAAGGGACTCAAGTGGGGAGGAAGCTGGGCACCGGGCGCATACATGTCGGGGCTCTTGAGCTCCTCGTCGTTAATGGAATCCCAAACCCACTGAGGCTGAACGTACACACGGCCAGGTACACGTCTGTGCTGCGCAAGCTTGACGGCACTCTGGTTATCCTCGCCTTGCTCTTCGCCGTCATCCTCGGCAGCGACCTGTATGGGCGGCCGGTCGACAATCTGGTGGGTGATGGCGGGGTTGTGCTCATCCGTGGTGAAAGCACCTTCACCAAGAACCGCATCCCAACCTATCCGTTTGCAACCAAATGCGCGAAGGATAAACTCAAGAGAGGGACGAGGAGTCTCACGGGAAAGGAAGATAGTCATGTTGGAGAACAACTTGCTGGGGTCAGAGCTGCTGTACGAGGGCTGGAGAAGAACGTCACCGCCGGCAACAACGGGCTCAAACTTGTCAATGGCCGTAGAAGACTCGGTGGCCTGCTCGACAACCGCAGGCTCAGACTCAGCAGCCGCAGCCTGGAGGTCCTTGACGATGGCGTTGACGGCAGCTTGAGTAGACGGGTCAACCTTGTGCTCAGTGGTCTCCGAGGCAGTCAGCTGCTTGGGGGCTTCACTGTCAATGACACCGCGACCTTCAAGAGTGAAAGCGGCAAGCTCGGCAGCGGCATTATCCTTAGCCTGGTCGAACTTGGGAGGGTAGCGGAGACCCTGCTTGGTGTATAGACGGTAGTTGACAAAAGTCAACAGGGTAATATAGAACTCGACAAACGTGCCCATGATGCGGTAGTCAACGTCGGCGGTAACACGCTGGTTGAACTTGTAAGGGACCAACCAGAGGATATCCTCACCGTTGATAGTCGCCTGGTAGTAGATGCCCTTGATGGACAGGAAAGACTTGCGCAGAGAGTGCGAAGTAATGCAGTAGTGTTGGAACTCAAGACACAAGCGCTCGCAGCGGGCAATGACCTTAGCGGGCACCGAGTCGGTAGAGGGCAAGTTGGCAAAGAGGAACAGCATGCTCAGACAGTCGTCGAGATCGCGCAGGGCATCAGTAAAGGTTGGGTATCTCTCGCGGATGACATGGTCGAGAGTGAAGCGAGCCTTTCCGGTGACATCAGGGCGACCGGCGTTGGAATCAAGGCGCTTAGCATCGCCGACGTCGCCACGGCCAAGGGCCTTGGAGATCTTCTTTTCGAGGGCCTTGAGGTCGCGGAACTTGTTGATGAGAGGCTCGTGGAGGAGATACTGGATGTCCTTGGCATAGTAAAAGGTCGTGCTGTACGTAGCCGACTTGTTGGCCTTGCGACGGTTGCGCGGCTCACGAGGAAAGATACCCTTCCAGATGCACAGTTTGCGGAAGTCGGCGAGAGAGAGCTGGAGCTTCTTGAGAGCCTGGTTGCGAGTAATGTAGTTGCGGGCGGCGCCGGCCTTGCCCTTCTTCTTCATGCGGGGAGGCATTGTGTTGGTGTTGGTGGGTGGTAGTCGGAGAAATGAGGAAGGATTTTGTGTTGGCGATGATGGTCGATTTGAATTGGATCGACTGTGCCTATTGAAAACAACGAATTATAAAAAAAAACTCGAGTTGCTTATTCTCTAGTTCCAAGGTGCAAGATTTCTTGCTAGAAAAAAAGTTCAACTTTTTGCAGGTCAAAAAGTTTCTGCCAACCTCGACCGCCTACAGATAACCCCTAATTGGGAATAGTGTCCCTCCTTATCGCACCTTATCGTTCTCTTGACCCCGGCTCGTCTCTAGCAGCACTTGCAGCGACCCCGCCCCCTAAGTCGATTGTTCTCTAGGTGGGTAACCCTCTGTAACTTGAAATGAACACTTGGACCCAATAGGTTAATCCTCCAACAACTAGCTACAGCTTCATCGCGCTCGTGATAGTCAACAACTCATAGTGTTTGCGCCCACCACTTAATATTGTGTTCACAATCTGTCGCTCTTTACATAAAATGGTCTGAACATTTTCCACGCCATCATGTCAGCTACCCCATCCGCTCTCTACCTCGCCGCGGCCGCCGTCCGCCTATTTCTCATCACGGCCTTTCCCTCGTTACCTGATCTGTTAGCCAGTCGAGTTGAGGTTTCCACTCCAATAACTAGTTTTGACCGTCTCCAAGAAGGTCTCTACCTCTACAACCACGACATCTCGCCATATGACGGTGGGATCTACCATCAAGCCCCACTTCTACTGCCATTATTCGACTTGCTCCCCGACAACCGCCAATGGCCTATTGTCACCCACCTCGTCTATATTGCCTTGGACATCATCGCAGCCCATGCTATTCGCGCCATTGCTAACTCGGGAGAGGCCGGAGCTTCTCGACTGTTCAAGTCTCCGCGACGCGACAGTAGGTGGTGTGGCACTGTAATTGCCGCTTTGTAAGAGAATCCCCGGACTTTGTGCTACCATCAGTTCGCTAACCACTACCACACTATAGCTACCTTTTCAGTCCATTTACTATCGTGACTTGTCTCGGCCGCTCCACTGCTCTGTTCTCGTCATGCGCTATTCTTCATGCTCTCTCGTCCGCACTTTCCGGAGCCCCCATTTCGGCCTTCATCGCCCTTGCGGTCGCCACTTACCTCTCCATGTCACCCGTACTCTTGCTAGTCCCACTCTTACTCCTCGCCTATGACAGGTATATCCAGAAGCCCGGCGCTGCCGCTACTACCTCATTAGCTTTCACCGTCAAGGGAGTCTCCGCGTTTGGTGGCATGTCCGGCCTGTTACTTGTAGCGTCCTACTTTGTCAGCGACTGCTCATGGCGTTTCCTTCCAAGTACTTACGGAGTACAACTCACCCTGTCCGACCTCACTCCCAATGTCGGTCTCTGGTGGTATTTCTTCATCCAAATGTTTGACCCTTTCCGTAACTTCTTCCTCGCGGTCTTCTGGCTGCATCTCGCGTCGTACGTTCCAGGCCTATCAATCCGTCTGCGCACCCAGCCGCTGCTCGTCATTACCCTCCTTCTCGGTCTGTGCTCCATCTTCAAGCCCTATCCTTCTGTGGCGGATGCCAGTCTGTTCCTCGGCTTGGTTCCATTGTTCCGTCACTTGTTCCCACTCATGCGGTACACGTTTGTCACGGCTGCTTCTATCATGTATGCTACCTGCCTCGGCCCGGTATTTTACCATCTCTGGATTTACGCTGGTAGTGGTAATGCAAACTTTTTTTATGCCATTACACTGGTATGGAGTTTGAGCCAAAGTCTGGTAGTTTCAGACTTGGCGTTTGCTGGTCTCCGTGATGAGGCCGAAGTCGATAGACCCGACTTAATAGGGAAAGAGGTCCGCTTGACCTAACCCCCACACAAATCTAGAAACACTCAATAGAATAGACTTATCAATCTCTGTAGACTCGTCCCGTGTCAAGCTTTGCCCTGGTTGTTGTGCCGGTTGTCTTCGCCACCCTGCCATTTATAACGTAATGGACCACACATTTACGCAATGGTGCGTGCAAATAGTGGACCTCGGGTGGATTTATAAACTAGAAACACCTTCGTGGCGGGGTCGTCCTGTTATCAATCAGTTGACCTTGGGTCAAACTCGAATCTCATTAGGATGCCGGGACCAATAGTAAAAAGTGGACCCGGCGAGAACTTTTTGATGAGCCCAGGGTTGCTAGGGTTTAATTTATGTAATACACTTGTAGTATCATTTACGATGCAAACGACAGTCAAACGGACCTCGCATGTGTACAATTGTTCCCTTGTTATTATCAAAGCAATGCCACATGTCCGGATCTAGAGATCCATGCGCTGGCTTTCCGGTATCGTGGTCGGATCATCTGTAGTATCATTCCTTTGGATATGTAGTCTGGTAGTATCTAGACAGTGCCCAGGTTTTTGTGACACTACAGGACAATAACAAGCGGGGCTTATTCAGACAGAGAACATACGGGATAGTCTGGAATAGACTTTGTACTTGTCCATCTGTCCTTGTTAGAGCTAACACTGACAAGCGCCACTCGTACTTGATATGTAACGGTGTTTCTTATATATCATGTCGTACTCCCACATACATAACTGCTCCCGTAGTCCTCTTATTTGGGCAAATTGGGCTGACCTGACATGCATTGGCCTGTGCATGCGCTCGAGAAAAGATCACCGTGAAGGAAGGTAAAGTACATATAACAGCCAAGGAAACATGCAAGTAGGGAAAACTTTTCTCGAAGCTGACCAAGTATATGTGATCAAATGCATTCAAAGGAGGCTCTGTGTAAACATACATAATGCACTCATAATCGCCATATCGGGAAAGGAGCGGGATGGAGGGGAGCATCCAACATTAGGATTTACCACGTCGCTTTAGAGCATTTCAGTAGAAGATAGCCCATAGAGGGTTAGAGCCACTGCCACCACCGTGCCGCCTGCCAATGCAACGAAGGAAAAAAACTTCACCAACTTCCCACATTGAAACATTATCGGGCCTAGGCTTCGTTTACATAGGCGTCAGTGAGTTATTGCAAACTTCCGTGCGTACCTTTTTAGTCGTGACTTGTCAGTGTCGAACGTGGTTGCACTACCCTACCAACTAAGTTCAAGCAGGTTAGGCCTTGTTATGGGGGGGCGGCTGCAGGTCAATAACCGAATTGGTCGTTAGCGTGGTTTCCGAGAAAAAACAAGACGACATTCGTAAAAATGCAACTTGTCATGAAAGAGGGCATATGTCATGATTGAGCGTTTGCAACTGCGCCTATACATACGCACTTGAGAGTTTATTCCGTTGCTGTCAGATTACAACCTACGTACATAGATTCCGCAAAGGCATAACCTACTGCCTTGAAGGTATCATTGTTGCTTTGAACTATTCAATCACGTATGTGATTCCCCTATTGTATTGCTTGTTGATTTGGAGTATAAGAGAAGCCTGCAGAGCCGGACAACTTGGATTCCAATTCTTCTCCTCTTCTTCTCTTGTTTTTCCCATCATCATCTCGACAGTGACTTGCAATCCATCTTCAATTCTAAAGATTGTTGTACACCCTTCACTGAGAGACGTTCCAAATTGCCCTTTCTTCCTGGTCTGTTTCTAGCTTCACCGCACTCGGACCTTTTTAGTAAGTTGTTCCATGGCCCTATCATCCTCTCATCCATTCACACATTCCTCCCACATACCTTAAGATCGACTATCATTAGATCCCATCAACGTAACGCCATGCGGCATGTCACTGATGGTATCTAACGGTATCGTCGGGATTTCTATCCTCATTGGTGAAACCACTGTAACCTTCTGGCTCCGGCCCTGGTGTTGGTATACCGGCCTACTGCAGCCACCCTTGACGGGCCCGCTTCGGCTTGTGCCTGGTTGTGAACTGTTGTGTCTATGATCCACACTTATCCTGTCCTATATTCTGTACTCTGTTCCTATACACCCTTACCCCTGCTACAGCAGCTCCGTTCATCCTTCCTGGCGTCTTTGAACTCGACGTGGAAGTGGGTTCTTCCTCTGCGTCTGCCAAACTATAACTCCTGTGCTTCTGCTGTTCCCATGGCTTGTTTTTGCTTCTAACATACTTTCTCCACCATAGACAAAAAAAGGGCTGTCTGCTTCCAACAGCGTTTGTCAACCAAACGCTTCACTCGATTCCTTTGTTGGCCTTTCGTCTCCAGCTCCAAAAAGGTCTCTGCCGTTCTGTAAGTTCTTCAGTTACCCATGATATTTTCCCCCGTGTTGCCTTCCAGTTGGAGTCCTCCGATACATCATTCTTTACCCCAAGTCTTACCCATCAGAGACACCATATTTTTTTTTCTTTGTCACGTCCGCCAGCTCTCTTGACACGACACTTTTTGTTTGTCAACTGTCCTTTGCCAACTGTCATTGTGTTCGCCAACAATGATAAGTTCGCCCTGTCTTCCTTATTGTTAAACAACATCATGTACAGTCATGGCGCTCGGAACTTGGACTACCTGCATAACAAGCTGCGTGATCTCTGTTGACGTCACAAGTTTTTGGCTGTTCTCTTATTTTTGCTTTTCCGCAAGCAATCACTAACAAGCTTTACTCTGAAAATAGCTTGACCGGTCCCGAAGCCTCAACCGTCTTCGGATCTACACGTCGTCCCCCACGTCTACATTGTGATTTGTTATTGGACTACCCCAGTCTATAACATAAACAAGATGATGGGAAGTTTCCTTCCCGCTCGCTTCCGCGGCGAGCAGCCTGCGGCTCAGGCCGCGGCACCCTCGTGGATGAACCGTAAGGTTACACCCCTCATCAACCTTTTCGCCAAGGTTGCTACTTCGCACCCCATCCACACTGTTGTGATGGTCACACTGCTTGCCAGCACCACCTACGTTGGCCTTCTCCAGGATAGCTTCTTCGAGATTGGCTCCAGCGTTGGCAAGGCCGATTGGCCTTCGCTGGCTGAGGGTAGTCGCACTCTTGCGGCTGGCCCTGATACTGCCTGGAAGTGGCAGACTGTCGAGGACGAGTTCCTCATTAGCCAGGAGAGCAACCACTTTGCTCTCCTTACTCTCCAGTTCCCCGGTTCTGCCTCTACCCCCGCTGCTTCCACTATTCCCCATGCCGACAACGTGACTCTGAGTGTTCTTCCTTCGAGCTCTAACGTCGAATCGTCTCTGGTTTTCTCGCTCCCCTACACTGATGCCCCCGAGTTCCTCAACGCCGCGCAGGAGGTCCCTGCCGTTGTTGGCGAGTCGCGCGTCACCGAGGAAGGTACCGAGCACAAGATGTGGATCATGAATGCTGCCAAGGCCGCTCCTCAGACCACCATTGCTCAGTGGGCCCAGAACGCGTGGAACAACTTTGTGGATCTTATCCAGAACGCTGAGACTCTGGATATTGTGATCATGGTTTTGGGTTACTTGGCTATGCACCTGACCTTCATTTCCTTGTTCATGTCGATGCGTCGTATGGGCTCCAACTTCTGGCTTGCTGCTTCCGTGCTGTTCTCTTCTACCATGGCCTTCCTCTTTGGTCTTTTGGTAACTACCTCGCTCGGTGTTCCCATCAACATGGTTCTTCTTTCGGAAGGTCTTCCCTTCCTCGTGGTCACGATTGGTTTCGAGAAGAACATTGTTCTTACTCGTGCTGTTCTTTCTCACGCCGTTGAGCACCGCAAGCGCAAGGACGATGGAAAGGATACGGATGCCGGTTCCTCTTCGCTCCAGTATGCTATTCAGTCTGCTATCAAGGAGAAGGGTTATGAGATCGTCTACGACTATGGTGTTGAGATCATCATTCTCGTTCTCGGTGCTGCTTCTGGTGTTCAGGGTGGTCTTCAGCAGTTCTGCTTCCTCGCTGCCTGGATCTTGTTTTTTGATTGCCTGCTTGTTTTCACCTTTTACACGGCCATTCTTAGCATCAAGCTTGAGATCAACCGTATCAAGCGCCACTTTAACACACAGAAGGCGCTTGAAGACGATGGTGTCAGCCACCGCGTCGCTGCTAAGGTCGCCACCGGAGAAGACTCAGCTGATGGCGCTGTGGTTGCTCGCGGAATCTTTGGTTCTAAGATCAAGCGCACCAGCATTCCCAAGTTCAAGGTGCTCATGGTTTCTGGCTTTGTTTTGGTCAACGTCATGAACCTGTGCACCATTCCTTTCCGTGGATCCAACTCTCTGGCTCGCATCACTTCCTGGGCTGGCGGTAGCGTCTCGCTCATCACCTCTGAGCAGACCGTGGACCCCAACCTGTTCGCTTCGGAGGCTCTCGCCTCTGTTCTCGCCACCGCCAAGGCCGCCGCTACTCCCATCACTGTTACTGTCCTCAACGCCATTAAGTATGAGCTTGTGTACCCTTCGGTCCACTACGCTGTGCCCACTGGTGCTGCTAACTCCCCGGCTGGCACCGATGGCGCCCACGCTTATGGTGTCGGTGGCCGCGTTGTTGGCGGTGTTCTGAAGTCTCTGGAGGATCCTGTCCTCTCCAAGTGGATCATCGTTGCCCTCGCCATGAGTGTTGCCCTGAACGGTTACTTGTTCAATGCCGCCCGGTGGGGTATCAAGGATCCCAACTCGCCTGCTGTCCAGATCGACCGCCGTGAGCTTGCCCGTGCTCAGAACTTCAATGACTCGAGCAATGTCAACATGACTCTTGGAGAGTACATGCCTCCCTCGGCTCGCCAGACTCCCGTTCCCAAGACTCCTGCTAACGACTCTGAGGAAGAAGGTCTGGTGATGAAGAAGACTGCTTTTGCTCGCCCCTCTGATGACACTCCTCTCCGTCCTCTTGCCGATCTTGAGGCTATTCTCAAGGCCGATCGCGCGCAGGAACTTTCTGATGAAGAGGTTGTTTTCCTGTCGATGAAGGGTAAGCTGCCTGGTTACGCCCTGGAGAAGAAGCTCAAGGATTTTACCCGTGCTGTCAAGATTCGTCGCTCGATTATCTCGCGTACCAAGGTCACTGAGAGCTTGACCAACGGCCTGGAGCACTCCAAGCTGCCGTACGATGGGTACAACTGGGAGCGTGTTTTTGGTGCTTGCTGCGAGAACGTAGTTGGTTACCTTCCTCTTCCTGTTGGTGTCGCTGGTCCTCTGGTTATTGATGGACAGAGCTATTTTATCCCGATGGCTACTACTGAGGGTGTGCTCGTCGCCAGTGCTTCGCGTGGTTGCAAGGCCATCAACGCCGGTGGTGGTGCCGTTACTGTTTTGACTGATGACGGTATGACCCGTGGTCCTTGTGTCGGTTTTGACACTCTGGAGCGTGCTGGTGCTGCCAAGCTGTGGCTGGATTCGGATGTTGGCCAGAAAGTTATGGCCAACGCCTTCAACTCGACTTCTCGTTTCGCTCGTTTGTCTTCGATCAAGACTGCAATTGCCGGTACCAACTTGTACATTAGATTCAAGGCGCGTACTGGTGATGCCATGGGAATGAACATGATTTCCAAGGGTGTCGAGCATTCGTTGACGGTGATGCGCTCTGAAGGCTTCGAGGACATGCACATTGTGTCCGTTTCCGGTAACTACTGCATCGACAAGAAGCCCGGTGCCCTGAACTGGATCGAGGGTCGTGGTAAGAGTGTTGTTGCAGAGGCGATCATTCCCGGTGATGTTGTCCGGTCGGTTCTCAAGTCCGATGTTGACTCTTTGGTGGAGCTCAACATCAACAAGAACCTGATTGGCTCGGCCATGGCTGGATCTGTTGGTGGTTTCAACGCGCACGCTGCCAACTTGGTGGCTGCCGTTTTCCTGGCCACTGGTCAGGACCCTGCGCAGGTGGTTGAGAGTGCCAACTGCATCACGATTATGAAGAACCTCAACGGAGCTCTTCAGATTTCGGTGTCCATGCCCTCTATTGAGGTTGGCACTCTTGGTGGCGGTACGATTCTGGAGCCACAGACTGCCATGTTGGAGATGCTTGGTGTTCGTGGACCCCACCCGACTAACCCGGGTGAGAATGCTCGTCGCTTGGCGCGCATTGTTGCTGCGTCGGTGTTGGCTGGTGAGCTGTCGCTGTGCTCTGCGCTTGCGGCTGGTCACTTGGTCAAGGCTCACATGCAGCACAACCGTTCGGCTGCTCCATCGGCGGCGCCTACTCGGGTCAACACTCCAGCTCCCAACGGGGCTGCGGGTCTCGGGATGACCAAGAGTTCGGCGGCGCTTGAGCGTGCTAAGCGTTAGTTGTGTGATGCATGAATCACAGATGGGACGAAGAAAGAGAGGAGTAGAGGGAAAGAGTAGTTTTTTATATAATTTATTGAGAAGACATTTTACGCAGTAGATATTATGTATGTAGTCGTGAATGATTATTTGCCGGTAAGTAATTTGATTTCGGGACCGTCAATGGAGATTAGTTGGACACCAGCTTCTTGCAACTCAGTGCGCTTTTTGGCCCAGCGTTCTTGGTCTACGGGGCGGGTAGCCTCTTCGATGATGAAGGTTTTGAAGCCAAGAGCTTGCGAATCGAGAGCGGTAGCGGCAACACAGTAGTCGGCAGCAAGGCCGGAAACAAAAACGTGGGTTACGCCAACGCTACGAAGACGCTCTTCCAGACCAGAGTCAACAATCTTGGGTTCTCTGAACTCGTCAAAGAAGGCACTGTACATCTCAACATCTGGGTTCATGCCCTTTTGGACAACGCCGTGAAGTTTACGGGCGTCAAAGCCCTTGGGGAATTGAGCGCCGGGAGTATCCTCGACACAGTGGACTGGCCAAAGAGTAGCTTCGATGGTTTCATCGGGATTCTTTGGGTTGGCGAGAGTCTTTGTGGTGAAAGGTGGTTCGTCGTGGACGGAAGCAAAACTGACGTGGTTGGCAGGGTGCCAGTCTAACGTGGCCAGAGTGAATGGTGATTCGAATTGCAGACGAGATAGGTGGGGGAGAATTGCTGGGGCGTCGGGAACGGAGAGAGCGCCGTCCTGTTAAAAGGGTTAGATGATTGACTATTAGGGTTTTGAAGGGGGGAGAGGGAGGAGGAGAGAGGATTGAGGCTCTGGTGGTTGGGTGAGACTTACCTTGGAACAGAAGTCTTCTTGGAAGTCGACAATGAGGAGAACTGGCTTAATGGGATCGGCTGTCATTTTGAGTGATATTTAGAAAAGGAAAGTGTATGTGGGTATGATTTGTGAATTGAAGTAGATTGAAATGAAAGTATGCGAAATGGATGAAGATGAGGAAGAAAGAAAAGGAAATAAGGCTGTCGGGGGAGTCCGATTGAGGTTATTTATATTGGGAGTGACAATTGGACTTTTTGGGTTTGGTTGCTGAGGAGGGGCTGTGCCACTGCCGCGCCGCCTGCAGATAGGATGTTGGGATGCGATGCGATGGCAAGGTAAGGAAGGGATGGGCAGCGAACAAGAAAAAGAGTCGGGGCGGGGCGGACCAAGTGGGTTTCAATGGATAGCGCGTTTTGGGGAAGTGGGTTGGCACGGAAGGAGAAAGCTGGTGACGTCATGGGGTTGGCTGGTGGGATTTGTTGACGTCAGTTGGTGGAAGGGTGGGTCGGTTAGGTATGTACATATGTGTACATCTATGTAACTATTCATGTGTATATGGAGAGGGTACATACATGAACATGTTCATTGGTTTGATAGGGCTGATTTAGACAAGTTGTGCAACACTGACATAGTGAGACATTCATTGTTTCATAACCCTGACCCTAACACCAGATGAAATTCATATAAGGGTGAATTGTAGCGAGGTGCATGAGGCTGTGGAATGTGGGGAATGACAAAAGGAATAAAGGAGTGTTACATTTTCAAGGTGGCAAGGTTTGTAGACGGCAGATTTCTCTTGCTTGGTGGATTAATGACAATGACGCGGGACAGGAATCCAGGAAAGACATATATCATTGGGTCTGGAATAGCGGCATTATCGGCCGCCGTGGTACTGGTTAGAGAGGGTGTTGAGCCGGGAGATATTGTGGTGTATGAGGCGGCGAAGACTACGGGAGGGGCATTGAGTGGCTTGGAAGGCGGAGAAAAAGACGGATATGTTATTAGGGCAGCGAGGAAGATTAGAGGGACTTATAAGTGTTTACAAGAGGTTTTGGAGGTCGTCGAGGGACCAGATGGGGAGTCGTTGGGGGAGTTCCTTGGACGACGGAACGTTCCTGGGGCGGTGGCGGGGACTAGAATGGTGGATATGGAGGGGGATAGTCCCGTTAAGGTTTCTCTTAAACCACTTGGTCTCGACCCGGACCATCGTCTGGCTATTGTAAGTTTCCTACTTCTCCCCGAGTCAGCATTCCAAGGGACGGAAATCCAAAGCCACTTCCCCTCTGAGTTCTTCGAAACCGTCTTCTGGGATGTCTGGGCGACCACATTCACGTTGCAGCCATGGCATGCGGCCGTGGTGTTTAAACGGTATCTGGGCATGTTCCTAGACCAAGTTGGCCGGTTAGGTGGGATGCAGGTGGTTTTTACGAGGGGCGTGGAAGCTGAAGAGGTTATTGGGTGGATGCAGAATTGGCTGGAGGGCCGTGGTGTGACCTTTTTGAGGGGTCGCGTTGTCGAACGGGTGGAGTTTGATGGCGTGGAGGAAGATTGGTGGGTTCAAAAGATATATCATCGGGATGTTGATGGTGGGGAAAC
Source organism: Huntiella savannae (assembly GCA_001483325.1). NCBI lineage: Eukaryota > Fungi > Ascomycota > Sordariomycetes > Microascales > Ceratocystidaceae > Huntiella > Huntiella savannae. The sequence goes on from LCZG01000133.1 coordinate 13,920, forward strand.
AGAGATGACGGATGTTGAAAAGACTGATATAGTGCTTTGCACACTTGGGTCTATCGTCTCAGGATTGTCGAGGGGTACCAACTCCACCGCAGCCCCTCTCCGAATCGGCACAACCCCCTCAACATGGGGTCCATCCTGGTCCTTCTGGGATTCTCTCGTGCAAGCCTGTCCCGCACCACAAAGTCTCGGGAACCCGGGTGCCTTCTGCACCGACGTATCACGAACTCTCGGCATGACATTCACAGTAACGACACGCCATCAGCGTCTGTGGGAATGTCTACTTGCCTTGGCAGAAAGTACAGATGGCAGTTGTCCGCTCCTTACTTTCCGAGGGTGTCCGTGGATTCTCACCGTTACCATACCCAGCCAACCGTATTTTGAAGGACAGAGTGACGGGACAAAGGTCTTTTGGGGGTTCGGGTTGTTTCCTGATCAGTTGGGGCGGACCGTGGGGAGGGCTATGTCCAAGTGTACCGGGGCGGAGATTCTTCAGGAGTTACTCACTTTCACGGGGCTCTCGGAGGAAGAAACGGCGACTGCGTTGGAAAACTCGGTTACTGTTCCTGTTGTCATGCCGCTTATGGGCAGTCCATTCTTAGATAAGCCGGGCAGAAATAGACCTGAGACTGTACCCAAGGGAAGCGCCAATTTGGGTGTCATGGGACAGTTTGTCAAGGTCGATAAAGATGTTCCCTTTACAATGGAATATTCCGTGAGAACTGCTATTATGGCTGTTTATCGGTTACTAGGCCTCGACAAAGATATTCCCGGTGTTCATGGTGATGACCCCTCGGTCGAGGTTCTAGGAGGTTTCTTAAAGACGTTGATGGAGGAGTAAGAGTAAAACATAGACCTGCCTAGACTAGTTAACGTCGTACAACCCCTCCCATGTTCCACGAATCCATGTAACCCTAACGCACGGGCCCATGCATGCCGTTCTTACAATCGAGCTTACAATTTCACGAATTGATGTATAATATACATTGTATAACCATTTATCATAAAATGAATTCTACAAACAGCAGCATTGTGCGGAAACTCCTAGGGCACACGATAACCCCGGCCGCGCCCAAAGCATCCACACCAACGGTCTCCGCGCCGCCAGATACCGCAGAATGGGAATCCATGCGAGAACCGGCCTTGGCTACAAAACACTCACAAGATGCAACTTACATAGCAGGATCTCCGATTCTCAGCATGGACGGGTCACCGGATGGCCGGTACATTGCACTGAGTAGCAGACATACCCTCCGGACAGTCTCTGCCGAGAGAGACCCTGCCCGGTTTAAAGAGGATGTGGACTTGCGGGCGATGATTACCATGATGAAGGGGGCGAAGGCGAGTGTTATTTCCGATCAACTGTCTATTCATGATGTGAAATGGGCGTCGCAAACTTCTATTCTCACGGCATGTGGAAGTGGCAAGATTTATCATTATGACCTTGTTCACGCCCGGTCAAAAGCCCTCTTCACCCCGTCATTCTTCTCCGACAGCGCGCGACAGGTCCAAACACTTGACGTCTCGCCACATATGCGCTCGTGGGTTCTCTCAGGGAATCAGGATGGGACGGTCCGCATATGGGATTGTAGAATGGCAGAGGGGTCGCGCGGCAGAGCACAGTTTCAGATGCGCGTGAAGAATCGGGTGAGTCCCCATTGTGAGGGCATACGAGCGGTTAAATGGTCACCGAAAGATGGATTCGATTTTGCGTTGGCAACGGAGAGTGGTATGGTTTGTCAGGCGGATTTACGGTTGACGTCGGGGGCGCCACGGCTGAGGATAAAAGCGCACGAGGGGGCGGCGAGCTCGTTGAGTTGGCATCCTGATGGTGTGCATCTGTTATCTGCGGGTATGGATTGTAAGTTGTGCGTGTGGGATATGTCTAGCCAGGAGAAGAGACAGCGACCACGATGGGTAGTACAGACGCCGGATCCGGTCAGCCAGGCGATTTGGCGGCCTAGTCTGTGGAGTGCTACGGACCAAGGACGCAGAGCAACACAGGTGGCTGTGACGTATAATGCGGCAAGTCAACGGCGACATGGAAGAGGGAATCGAAATATGGTGCATATTTGGGACTTGGCTAGGCCGACGATTCCGTACAAGATTATTGAGCGGTTCGATACCACGCCGACGACGTTACTTTGGAGAGATCAGGATGTTCTTTGGGCGGCGGGCGAGGATGGTAATTTGCAGCAGTGTGATGTGGCGTTTGCACCGAAGGTGTTGGATCGCTTGACGAAGAGTACCTTTGCTGTTAGTCCTGCTGGTGAAGTCATCACGTTTCTAGACCAGCGTGCTCCGCAGGTGAAACCACGGGTATCCCCTGTAACAAACCGGTCGGGGACACAGACGCACGTGATGAATATAAGTCGAACGGACTCAGATGAGGATCTCACGGGGGTCTTTTTAAATGCGCGGGCGCCGGCGGTGGGTAAGATACAACAACGGGGAAGTGCCCGTGGGGGCCCGTCAGTCTTGGGACATAACAGTGTCAAAGAGAACGGCGCACCATATAGCCTTGTCATGTCGCCAGATCAGGATGTCAATGCAGCGGGATTAGCGGAGTCGATGGGGGCGAGTGGTGTGTTTAAAGTGACGCAGACCATGGGGAATTGTGAGGTGCCGGGACGGATGGATCCGGAGTTATATCAGTATCTGACTTTTCATTATCTACGCATCTTGCAGGACGGGTTACACAGGGGAGAGGGGAAAGATTGGGAGGAAAAGAGCCTTGTCACGAGGGTCACCGGGGTGTTGGAGGGGTTTTCGAAGATTGCGGAGGCTGCTGGGTTGTTTAGGTTGGCGCAGAGTTGGTTGATTTTGAGACATGTCGTGGGCGGTATGTTGAAGAGACGGGGAGAATATCATTGTGGGGTACGACAGAGACGATTTGGGAGGAAAAGTGATGGAGAGAAGGAGAAGGAGAATAGTTTTCCGGGGGATAGAACACCCGTGAGGAGTTTATTAGCTGATGAGTTAGACCAGGCCTCGTCACGAACACCAAGGATGTCTACATTGGGGGAATCTCTCGGAACACCATTGTCGCCTGTGTTAGAGGGGAATACCGTGTCTTTTTCTATCCCAACGACCATGGATAGTCCCGGGACAAGTCTCGAGACAACCTCACTACCACTAAACAACCACAACGACACTCTCGAAGGATACGACTTCTACGGAACCGACGCTTTCTCTGCGGCGCTAGAGGAATCCCCAGGGACAGATAGGAAAGAAGGGAGTTGGCCCGGCGAGGACCTTGGCGGCTCGGATAACTCGGGGAAGTCTGCCTCGGGCACATCAGATGGAAAGATTGACGGGAGCGAGTCGCCACTTGAACGGGCGATGAATTCTGACGAGCCGGGCGTTGTGGAGGGCGATTACCTTCCTTGGGCAGATGACCCGCCGTATCCATTTGAGAGCGTGGTTGATGATGAGGAGTGGCGGAATTTACCCGCCTTGGCGGCTGTGGACCCGTATGTTGTCATTCGGGAGACACTTGTTTATGAATCGGCCAAGTCGGCGGTTAACGCGTCGGCAATAGTCTTGTTACTTGCGCCATTGGTTCCCTCCTCCGTCATATTCCCTGCACAAAGTGAAGCTATCCTCCGCCAACATCACTCTCGTCTACAATCCCTCCGTCTCTTCGTTGAAGCCGCCCATCTCAGAAACCTATGCACATCATGGCTCACGCCACCTAGCTGCACAGCAAGTTACCCCTCTGTATTCAGCGTCGCCCAAAAAGATACATCTGTCTTCTTCATGTGTCCATTCTGTCTCAAGCCGCATGAGACAACGAGATCCCGTCCCGGGGCTCTCTGGGCTTGTGATCGGTGTTTCCGGACGTTAGATCCCTGTGCGGTTTGTAAACATCGGCATTTAGTAGCGGATTTGAAGGCGGATGGGGAGGATGAGGGGTTGGCGGTTTGGTGGTATTGTCATGGCTGTGGTCATGGTGGACATGCCGGGTGTCTTCAGGCGTGGCATTGTCCTGGATATGGGGAGGATGGAAGTGGCGGGTGTTGTCCGCAGGCGGGCTGTGATTGTGCTTGTTTACCAGGTGGCTATGAAGAGGAGGAACCGGAAGAACCTGGAAAGGGAGGGTTTCCGTATGTTGATAGGGGGGTAAGATCAAGTAGAAGGGGACGAGTCAGTTTTGAAGGTTGATTCTATGTAGTCTAGCTAGGTTATTGTTCCCTCATGCCTCGGGTTCGTAATGTGACTATCTTATCTTCACCTACAAACGGCAATTGAACGGGTGAATCTTCAGGTTCAGGTTCCTCACGAACTGTCCTAGTACCAGATGTTCCAGCTGTCCAACTCCCTCTTCGAAGGGACGGTTCCCCGTTCTCCAAGCGTGATCGTGTAATATCGCTGACGGAACCTCGTCGAATGCCACCTAGATTGAAGCCTAAAACCCCCTTTTTACGGCCCGGCAACTCGCCTTCTCCTTCACATACCCAAAGTAAATATCTCAAGTTCGGTAACGTATGACGGATATCCACCAGACGAAGACCAACCCGACTACATAAACTCTCGATATCCTTGTTCACCAAGAACCAAGCATAGTCGAACCGGAACTGTGTTGCTGTCCCACCACTCCGGGGGAGCCAAAGTGGGAAATCTCGTGCTGTTTTTCCGTTGGAGGAGTCGGGGGTTGGGAGGAGGGAGATTTCATCGCGGATGGATGAGTGTGATCCATATGGTTGGATGGGATATGGAAGGGGAGTAGAAAGGTAGTATTGGAGACGATCGACTAATAAGGCGACGTGGCCGAGAGCTGCGGATAGACTGATTGGGAGAGATGTATGTGTCGTAGATATATCGTAGGTGGAGTTTGGTAGGGGAATACCCAGGATTTGGAAAGTGAGTGGGGGACTATCCGGGACGGGAGTAATTGGGAATATGAAAGAGAGATCGGTAGCTATCCGACGTCTTTGGTTCTTTATCGCGGATTTAATAGTGGCATGTGAAGTCAATGACAAAGCAAGCTGCTTCCTCGCCGCATCAAGTGGTCCTCGTGCCTCTTCAATAACCTGATATCCTTTCGTAATGAAGCTTCTCCGCTCGTCAATATCCCCACGTAACCGCGCAACACGTCGTCTCTGGGCATGTAACGCGCGACGCTGGTTAACAAGACACTCGGCCACCAGCTCACCACGTCGCCTAGCTAACGGACCCTCAGCACTATCTTCTGGCTGGATCTGGTCGGCGAGTTTGTCCCGTGTGGTCTGGGCATCTTCAATTGCGGCGGAGAGAGCAGTGAGTTTTAAAAGAGATGGGAAGGAGGAGGTGGGGATCTCGGGAATGAAGCGGGCGCGGGGGGCTGGGGAGACGGGCGCGGTTCGGGTGTACATTGCGCCGTCGGAGAGATGGATGATTACGGTGTTTGGGGGGAGGGGGACAGATAGGTTTGGGAGGAAGGAGAGACTACGGAGGTCGATTGTCTCGTGAATGTGGTGAGTGAATGGGATGGTGCCGGTAGGTCGGGTAAAGAGGGATAGATTTATAATGTGACCTCTGGAAATGGGACCCAGTGGGGTAGTGAAGAATTGGAAGTTGAAGTTCTACATGTTGTTAGCTCATTGGTCTTGATCCAAAGGAAAGAAAACATACCAATCGATTCTCCAGAATCTCACTAACATGAACCACCACATCTTCATCCTCCGCCATCTCCCTAGTCATAACAAAATAGGCATCCGCCAACTCTCTCTTCCCAATATCCCGCGTCTTCCCAAGTCCGCTAACCCCCTTAAAATCCCCCACGCTCCGTGAATACACCAATCTCCCCGTGTCCGTCGCAACTTCCGACTCCCGGCCTTTCCCAACTCCAAGGTCATCCGTCGTTCCATACCCACTACGCGGTACATCCAACACTAAATTCCGGATATACACGCCCCGAACATGGCGCATTCGTCGGGTTGACGGGGCGAGAAGCGGGCGTGGATCGCTCATGGGTGGGTTGACTGGCTAGGGTTTATCACGTGTCTTGTGAGGTAGTGGTGTATTTAGTTGCGATGCGACGGATAATTGATGGTTTTGATGTTGCTGAGATTGATGGTGGTTTTTGTGAGTGACGTAATTTCAGGAGCTTGGATGCGTAGAATGTAGGGATGACTTTTGTTGCGTGGTTGGTGGAGAATCTGGGTGCTGGGTTATTTGGGTTGTGGCCTTTGACTTGCGGGTTATGCAGGTGCTTTACAACGGTTTATATCATGGCATTGTCAGTTACGGTTTAATTGCCTATTAGGCAGGTTAACAAAAATGACATATTGATAGTTATATTCGTACAAACATAATCTAGAGCCTCACAAACCCCACACCCTACCAGGGACCAATATTGTGTCACCCGTCAGTCACTTTCATCCCTCGACTCCATCTCCGCTTGATATCCCCACAGTTCACCTCACATGACCTTGTTCCGCCATCGAAACTCAGTTTATCAAAACTCCGTTAATGGAGACCCCCTTCATCACGAGACCATCGGATCGTCCATATCCGGAAATCCCGCTCTATGCAGCGGAACCCCGCCGTTCCTTTCCCATTGGCTCGGCTAACTGGCTTATACAACAGGCGCGTTAACGACAAGAGAAGCTTCCGTTTGGAAAAACGCATATTTATATCGTGACGTTTCCCTTTTATTTAGTTTGAATATCTTTCATCACTATCTTAAAAATGTCTTCTCCTAGTGTATGTATATATATATCACTCTTGGATATACCTCCCACCCACTAACATGTCCTCTAGAACCTCTCGTTTGTCTTACATTCCCCGGGTCATGTATCCTACGAACCCAGGGAAATCCCCAAAATCCAGGATCCCAACGATGTCCTCATTGCCATCACCCACACGGGAATCTGCGGAAGTGACGTCCACTACTACACCCACGGATCCATCGGCCGCTTCGTGGTAACCACCCCCATGATCCTCGGCCACGAATCCGCCGGCATCGTTGTGAAAACCGGCTCATCCGTGACCTCCCTGAAACCCGGTGACCGAGTCGCCGTGGAGCCCGGCGTTGGATGTAACACATGCAAGAAGTGTGTTGCGGGAAACTATCATCTATGTGCAGACATGCAATTCGCTGCTACCCCACCCGTAGATGGTACACTTACCGGCTTCTGGAAGGGTCCGGCACGTCTTTGCTATGCCCTTCCTGACTCCGTGGGAACACCCGAGGGAGCTCTCATGGAACCTTTAGCCGCCGCTGTGCATATCACCCAGAGACAGGGGCGAGTGCAACCCGGTGAGCGTGTGGTAGTCTGTGGAGCTGGCCCTATTGGCTTGTTATGTGCTGCTGTCGCCCGCGCATGTGGGGCCACCCGCGTCGTCGTCGTAGACGTCCTCCAAGCAAAACTCGACATGGCCAAGCGCTTCGCTGCCACAGAGACATATATCTCCCAGAAAGACCTTTCTCCCGAAGAAAACGCCAAGGCCCTCATCGCCCAATGTGGTCTTGGTGAAGGCGCTGATGTAGTCATTGAAGCGTCAGGTGCCGAAGTCTCCGTTCAAATGGGTCTTCACGTTGTCGTCTCTGGAGGCCGCTATGTCCAAGGTGGAATGGGAAAAGCCTCTATGACTATTCCTATTATGGAAATGTGTGTCAAAGAGGTTACCGTGCGGGGAAGTTTCCGCTACTCCGGTGGTGACTATGACCTTGCAATTGAACTTGTCCGCTCAGGCAAAATTGATGTTTCCATGCTCGTCACCGAGACAGTGCCATTCGAGAGAGCTGAGGACGCTTTCAAGAAGGTTATTAGCGGGGAGGTCATTAAAGTGCTGATTGAAGGGCCCAACTCCAATGAGGTGATTCAGCAGGTGATTAACCAGGCTTAAAGGTAGCGTAGAATGAGTGGATTGATTGTTTGACTATGTAATGAATACCAACGCCGACGCCCAATAAAAATGCAAAATATTGTGAACAGTGATTGTAATGATACTCTAGAGTAGAGATTTCAAATCTTAGCCATTTACTGGCGATGAGGCTTCTTATCATCGATGCGGCGCTCCTCAGCAGCAACCATGTCTAAAAGGTAGAAAAGAGTTAGCAAGCATTCCTTCGTCACTGTAATCCCTAAAGAAACTTACCCTTCCAGAGGTCCTGTCCAACCCACTCCTCCTTGTGAACCTTCTTCTCAATAATCTTCTTGTGTTCTGGGTCCTCGGGGTCCACGATCCGAATAGTTTCCCACCGTCCAGAACCATCCTTGGCATCCGACATTTCAAAGACCGCCGTCGCCATAACCACCGCCAATGTCAAGCCCTGCGCGTACATTCTGGCCTGCACCAGCTTTTGCGCCGGCGACAGATACGGTGACCGTCCAACAATGGCCATGGCAACACCCATACTCGCCAACCACGAAGCAAAGACAATAGGATACCGGTTCTCACGTCCCCAATCCATCAGCTTCTGCTCTGTCGTCCGGTTCGCAAGGAAGACTTCGTTGGCGAGGGTCGTCGAGTTCTTGTAGAAGTTGCGCGGGTCTTGCGCCTTCTGGAACCGCATGGAATATCTGTCGGCGTTGATGATGGCGCCGAATGTTCCTGTGGAAGTGACGAAGAAGGCGCGGAGAGGAATGGTGAGGTTGCGGAAGGCGGCGTACCGACGGTTACAAAGGAGGACACCGCCAAGGCCGGCGACAGTGCCGACGACACCGCCGATGGTGCCACCAATGAGGACTTGCTCGTAGTGAGCGGCTTCTTCTTCTTTTGTGAGGGGCATTTTTGTTGAGTAGATTGATATGTATGTTGATAATGTTTTGGGATGTAGAGGTGTTTCTCGATTTTAGTGAGAAATGACGAGGTTTAAATACTTGGGACAGGGTATTGTTGTCTCGGCTGCACCCCGCTTGGACGGTTTTGGTAATGGCGACGGTAATTGGTGGAGTTCTAAGGTCTCCAGGCCTTTACAGGGGCTGGCTCTATGAAAAAAAAAATCGCCTGAGACTGTCTCTGTATCTAGGGCTGAGTAATGGGGTGGTTCTTTAGCTACATACACATTGTACGAGTTTCAAAATGGGCCGTTAAATTACTCCCGTTTCCCGCCATGGCCGTGGCCCAGACATTCCGTTTCTGGCCGAATATCAAAGACACCGACCCAACTCCGGGCTGGTAAGCTTTTTTCCACTTTCACACTGTTTAGAAGTGCCGGCAAAATGCGGCATGGGACAGTGTGGATACGGACGGGCGCACGGTCATGTGATGCGATATCTTGGATTTTTAATCGGCGATGAGAGGATATGACGGGCCATAACGGGTCAGCGAGATACGTCATGTTATTAGTTTTCATGGTTTTCATATTTGGTACAGCCTTGTTGATGACTCTTTTGAAATAAGGGGCATACTCACTCACGTATGTATGTACATACAAACATATGTATGTACACATGGCCCTTGATTTACAAACTCTTCCAAATTGCTGTATTCGTGTTCGTGTTAGTCGCGCCCCACCACTCATCACGCCTTACGAGATGCCTCAGTCCAGATATTGAACTCCCTCTCCCGGCCCCGTCCGCTAGTATGTACATCCCCTATACATGTGTCATAGCTTCAAACATATGGTTCCGATCGTACACCGTCGGCACGTACCGAGGTTTTTTATTGCCAACGTGGTGATTGGTACATACGTTCGCAAACGCAAGGGCGTACGCCGGAGTTTACTATGTCTGGATGTCGTTGATAAGTGGGACGGATGACTTTGAAGTGAGTTGGTGGGACCCACTGTACAACCTATTGTAAGTGAATGAATACCATGTCAAGGATGGACGTTGTACATTCTACTATCATCATGTTCCAACGACATGCGCCATTTCTTGATGTTTAAACATCATATACATAGCTCATTTTTCACATCATCACTACAAATCTCGACCCATATAAACGCCACTTCGCGCTATCTACAATCCAACGCAACCGCATAGACACCTTACTATCAGCCTCGTCGTCGACTCTCTAATTATTATATCCCTAAAACAGCATTCTTCATGATCGCATTGGTCTCTCGGCACTTCAATCACCTGAGGCTCTGCTCGTCCTGATCTGACAGGTAAAATGGTCTGATTCCAGTTCGTGGGGGCATGTTTCAAATCATTTTCCAAGACGGGAGGATTGATTCGGCCCATGGACTCTAGACTCTATTAGTTCATCATCTCAGTGACCCGTCTTCAATCTTCTATCGTGGATATCAATATCGATATCGATATGACCATTCACGTGATTGATATAACCCTACATTTTCTTCTCCACTATACAAAGTTTCCCAATGTCACGGGATTGTCAGACAAGAGGATGGCTAGTAATCAACGTGACGAAAGAGGACTTATCATGAATGTAGCTATTCTCGGTATTGACAATCCAGAGGACGGCGGAAACTGGGGACAAGCTTGTTTGATGGGTATGTCTATAAGTGCCGAGACTCAAAAGAGGGTTTTTTGTATTCAGTACTCTCTTGCGAAAAGAGGGTTTTGTGGAAGCGAGCTGGTGATGGATGGATTGGAGACTTTATGACTGGTTTTGGTTAGGGCGGATGCCATGGATAAGATGGGACGCGCTGATTATATCTCCGGATTTGGGAGGTAATATGGACATGTGTAGATGACTTCCCAACGATGAGGTGCTTGACGTATGTCGTTGAACTCGTAAACGTGACTCCATTCATATATCCTCTCGTCCTCTTCATCAATGTCTCCCTCTCCCCAAGGGATCCCAAGAATGCCAGCAATCCAAAAAGCCCAAAACATCCCTCCGTCATGATCCCCCGGAACCACCTAGCCCACCGCATCCATGCAATACATCCCCAATCCCGCTCCGTCCGAGATATCTCAAAAGCCTCATGACTATCGATTATCAAGTTAACTACCATAGCCGTAACCTGCCAGATAAGAAACCCCGCATGAGACTTTCCGGTGTCAAGTAGACGTGACTTGTGACAGTCTCGGTTGTTCGGTCGTTACTATAGTCGCTTCGTGACGTATGTAGAGGGGATTTTGGACTTTGAGTTAGCGGTAGTTTAGACGATGGCCTTGGGATATGTATAAATAGAGAGGAATGGACTCGTTAGTATTGGTTTCCTCGGTTTCTGTTTTAGCTTGACAACCTTCTTTCTTGCTGTATAACTTATATCATCACCATCTTATCATTTTCACAAAGTATACATCCGTCTTGACAACACACCGCCAGGAACTCCCTCATACTATCTAATACGTCATAGTAACAATGTCCAAAACCGCGTATGTCACCTCTAAGTCAAATCTCCAGCCCTCACCGCCTCGTCTCGCCACGCTAGCGTCTCTAATCCCTTCCGCCCGGCTCCTCCGAACCAAACATCCACCTAACATTATCTTCAGCAATCCGCAGAAACGTCTTCACTCTCCCGACCTTCCAGTGTCAAACAAGTTTCCTCGGTACGTCTTCTCTTACCATCTGTATCTATTCTATACAGCTTCTAACTTTGGTTTCCTTTTTTTTGTCTTCTCCCCCGCTTAGAACATTGTTCCCCTCTTCTGTGCGCTTGGCTAGTCTCAGTCTGGATATCAAGGATACCGTCACTATCCACTCCACCGCTCCTCCTTCGTCTTCGACTTCGACTTCTCCGCTTCTTCTACGGTCGTCAAAACCAAATATTCTCGATAAATCGCCAGTGCCTCTTGTTCCTAACACCACCAAATCATATCCTTCTGTCTCACCAGTATCCTCTCATTTGGAAACTGAATTCCCAAGTCCAATCTCAGATTCCTATTCTGAAAACCCCACCTCCCAAACCCCTGTAAACCCTAATCCGCCACCAGTTAAACCCCAAACTTCTCGAGATTCGTCACTCTCTAAAAAGTTACCATCTCAATTCCCCGGACCATTCCCGTTTGTTTCTTCACCACCAAGTTCTCCCCCGTCCCGAATCTCCGCCTTATCTATCGCTCTGTCCCAATCCCTCTCAAGGGACCCTCAGAGCGACTTATTTCTTTCTTCCGACCCCGCTACCTCGTCTGAGCTGGGTCGCCCCGCATCAGTTTCTGAGCATCTCTTTGCCGCGCCAGCGTCTGTATTATCTTTGTCTTCGCAGGATACTACACTTTCGTCTCCTTCGTCGTCTTTATCGCCTGTTTCGGCTGTTGGACACCAAGAGTCTTCATCTGCCAGTACACCTTGTACCGGCGCTTCTCCTTCCGACTTCTCACCAGTCGCATTCTTCGAATCAAAGCCACCGCAGTGTTCGGATTGTGCCCCGCCTTACACTGGCCTTGATCCTCTCGATTCCCCACATTCATTACAGAATCTCACCACCGAATCTCTTGCACGTCTACGTGCTCAATATCCGCAACCACGACATCTTATCCAAGCACACCGACAGCTTGCGCGCATCTTCCCGGACGAATCATCAGATCACAATCCAGTGTCGTATCTTGCATCTGATCTTCTCGACAGTTTCTCTCGCGACTCAATCATTTCTTCTTCCTTCGCTTGTGACCAACCACAAAATATAGATACCGACAATATGAACTTTGGAGGTGAATTAGACTCCTCGCTGGGTCGGAGCCGTCAGGATTCCTTCATCAGCTCCGGCCCCAAGGCCATCGCCATTGGCGGCGCCACCCCGTCAACCCGGAACCGCCGGGACAGCCTTGTCATCGGAACCGGCAGTTTCATGGGCGGTATCAGCTGGACTGGCAACATGTCCATGGGCAGCTTTGTTAGAGATGAGTAAGTTGACGCCTATTAACCCCTCACTTATATCCATGATTACTAACCACTTGTACGCCCTGCAGAATGGCCTTGCATGGCACCTCTCCCTTTGGCGCCCATCAGTCCCCAGCTGCGCACTCCTCGTCGTATCTTCCCAAGTTGGAAGCAAACTTCATGAAGGACTTCCAATGTTGTGGTCGCGTCCTCCCCGACCTCCATGACCTTCTTCAGCACTACGAGGAGGCCCATACCAATGCTGCCGCCAGTCCGTCATCCAGAAACCCCGCCCCCGCTTTCTCTCAGTTTGCCCGGCTTGGCGTGGCCGGTGGACCTTCTGCTGTCAAGACTCCCCAGAACATCAAGTCAGAGCTCGGAAGCTTCCAGCAGTATGGAGGACCCGCGCAGTTGGCGCAACAGGGTCGCCACATCTCAGGACTTTCAGGGCTGGGTTTGACTGGACATATGCAGATGGCGCCGACTAGTAATCTGCAGTCCATGGCTTTGTCTGAGGATATCGGGGACTTGGACGACATGGAAATGGATGACGCTGTCGCCCACATGGAACTTGACGACCCCCAGCAGCAACAGCAGCAGGCGCAACAAGCGCAACAACAACAGCGCGTTATCCAGCAGACTCGCCAGATGTTTGGTCAGGGCACTAATCGCCCACAGATTCAAATAAACTCTTCGGGCATCACCCAAGGTCTGCGCACTTCGCAACCCACCACGCCCGCCGTTCAATCCTTCGGCCTCCAGCACAACCCCACCGTTTCCTCGGTTAACACGCCCACCTTGAGCACCCAGCCCGGTGGCAACATGTTTCCCAAGCGCGCGCCCGGCCAGCAATTCATTGCAGCTAACGGCATGGCTGGTGAAGATATGGCCATGATGGATCAGGATTTCTCGGGTATGGCGCAGAACATGAACGGTGCGGGCGGCATGGAAATGCAGGGTTTGGCTATGCCTGAGGACGTTAACTGCATTCCTAACCCCGGCAAGAACCTTAACTCTGGTGGTCTTTTAGCCCATCAGAAGATTCTCCTGGCGCAGATGGCCATGGAGCAGCCCGATTTCCAGTCAAAGGCACCGTATCTTCAGAGACTGGGACTGTTGCCTGAGGAGAACAAGCCTTTCAAGTGCCCTGTCATCGGTTGTGAAAAGACCTACAAGAACCAGAATGGTCTCAAGTAAGTAATATCTGAATTTGTACATCAGGCATGCAAACAACCTCGTTGTGGGAATATTCTCACACTCTACTTGATTGCTGCCTGATTGATATGTCCTTTTGTTTTGACCCAAACTAACAAGCTTTTTTTCTTTTTCTCCTCAACAGATATCATAAAATGCATGGCCATCAAAGTCAAGTTCTTCACGAAAACGAGGACGGGACCTTCTCTATCGTCGACCCTGAGACCAGCGCTCCGTACCCGGGAACTCAAGGCATGGAGAAGGAGAAGCCTTACCACTGTAACGTTTGCATGAAGCGTTACAAGAACCTGAACGGATTAAAATACGTAAGTCCTCTCCGATTCTCACTCTCTATTCTCCATTATCCAAACTAACAACCATAGCACCGCAACCACTCCCCATACTGCAACCCTGACCTCACCCAGGCTGAACTCCTCGCTATGACGGGAATCAACATTGCCAACATGCAGCAGCCACAACAGCAGGCCCAACAGCAACAGGTTCAGCAGATGGCTGCGCAACAGCAAATGGGCGAACTTGCCGCTGGGTTGGATATGCAGACTCTGCAGATACAGCAGGCCCAGTTGGCTGCGCAGCACCAGGCTCATCAACAGCAGCAGCAGCAACAGCAACAGCAGCAGCAGCAGCAACAATAGATGTGGCGGGTTGTTCTAGACTGAGCGTTGGGTTGGTCTCTTGTTTTGTTGTGTTTTTTGGGCTTTTTGTTTCTCTGTGAGAAATGAATATTAAAAGTTGGCGTTGTGTTTTGTTGATTAGCGTTTACTTTTGTCCTTTTTTTCCTGGGCTGCTTTGGGTTTTAAGATGAGGCGTTCTGTAGTATTAAAAGTTCTTTTTTTGTCTCTATTGGTGTTTAATCAAACATGTGTTGGAATTCATTCTATTGGTCTATTCTACTCTTCACCATCTAAATCGTCATCTATGTCTCCTTCTCCCTCGTCTACTTCGGCGCTTGCTAAGAGTCTCTCCCCACGTAATATCCGTCCTTCAAGGTCCACCTCCTTCGCTAACTCCACCAACGCAATCCGTGGCATCTCCCCGAAGTTCTCTCCGTGAACAACCCGTCCCCAATGTTCCATACAATACCCCGCCGCTGAAACCCGCAGCCACCCGTCCTGTGCTACCCACGCCGCATACCATACCATACATGCCCCTTCCACATCCATCTGCAAAACAAGTTGTTGACGACAGAGATGACGAAGCCGTGGAAGTTGGTATAGTTGCGAGAGAATAAGTAACCCGCAAGTTGTTGCGAGTGGGGCCGGGGCGCCGCTGGGGTTTTCGAGGAGACGGTCGGTGTATAGATAGAGTAAGAGGGAGAGCACGACGCTTTGCGGTTCGGGGATGTGCAGGGTTTTCACGGTGGTTTCGTACATGTTTGATGCGTGCATGCGGGCGAAGTGGGACCAGCGGGATATGAGAATTAGTGAGTGGACGGGGATCGGGGCGCTTGTTATCGGGGTTGTTAGGATTTCATCGTGGAATTCTATGCCCATTCGGTAGAGGTTGTTCACTTCGGGGTCGTCGACGAGGGCGGTTACTTTCCAGTCTGCTAAGGAGGTGTTGGTGAATAACGAGGTCATGTCGAGGGCTAGGCCTTGCGGTGTGGATATTGCTGGGTTTACAACCTGGGGAATCCCGTAGGCTTGTAGGTCGATTTCGAGGAGTGTACTGTGCTTGTTAGTCAGGATATTACCACGCATACGGGCTACTCACTTCAAACTATCCATGGCACTTGGCCCGGCGGTCCCGTCATTATCGCAGCCTAGTAACCAGACCTTAGACCCCTCCTCATCTGTCACGGCGTAGTTCCACCGGTTATTATCCCGCCAGAAGCGGGACCCGGAGACAATCGGACGCCAGCGGAAGGTGTCGGTGTCGAAGACGGAAATCCGACAGTCTGCTCGGTTACATACTGTGGTGGGTGCTTGGAGGTTTAACACGTTGTTGCCGGATGGTATGTAGAAGTGGCAGCCTTGTTCTTGGTGTGGCGCTGTGGTTCCGGTGAGGTAGGAGGTGGAAGACATGGAGGTGAAGGAGGTTAATTTGCGGGGGGCGAACGGGTCACGGTCACCTAGGGTGGGGTTTGGATCGGACATTCTGAAATATGAAGAGGGCGGGGCTGTTGGATCTTTGGGCTCGTCACTTCTTGGTGTCGGACCTAGTACATCCGCCTCCTTCTCAATCTCCATCCAACAAAACTCCGTAATCTTCTTCTTCTCTCCATCCAGTCCTCCGAAAATCCACAACCGATGATTCCAAACGTGAATCGTATGGTCATACCGAGACGCCCACGAATTCTGCTCCGACCATGTCCACGTTT
This sequence comes from Huntiella savannae, assembly GCA_001483325.1. NCBI lineage: Eukaryota > Fungi > Ascomycota > Sordariomycetes > Microascales > Ceratocystidaceae > Huntiella > Huntiella savannae. The sequence continues at coordinate 30,121 of LCZG01000133.1, forward strand.
TTAAATCCAAAATCCACATGTCACTTAACACCGTCTTATCCCGGTTCACCAAGCCACCCGAGATAATCAACTTGTCGTCGTGAATGGTAGCCGCGTGGCGGGCACGGCCGCGTGGAACTGGCCCGGTCACCTCGGGACGATGCCAGAAGGCGGTTTCAATGTCGAAAACAATGACATCGGACAGATACTTGCAGCGGTAGTTTTCGCCACCAAAGACAATTAGTTTATTTCCTTGGTATAGTGTTGCTGAGTGGCCTGTGGTGATTTTGTTAACATGGGATGAAATAGGATTGAATAGAGAACTTACCCATCCGGACGCCGGGGATGTTCCCAAAGTTGGCAACTAGGTACCACCGGTGATTCGTAAGATCTAGCCGCAGAACCCGGTTGTACACCTCATCGGTAAACTGGTCGAAGCCGCCAAATACGTAAATCTGGTTATTCCCACAGTAGGTTGCTGAAGCATTGAGGAGGTTTGGCGGGAGGAGGCCTGCCGTTGGCGTGTATTTCGGGACATAGGGAGCAACCATGTTGCTCTCCTCGTCCATGGGTGTCTCCATTTCAACATCCATTGGGGTGAGTGAGTCGGTAGGTGTCACTGCAGATGAGCTTTATCTATGGGGGTCTCTAGACCTGAGATGGGAATGTTTGCTGTGGTATCAACTAGATGGTGATACCTGACAGACGACGACTTGAAGCTATGAATTCGATTGACAAACGACGATGGCAGACGTCAATATGAACTATTTTAAGGCTCGCTAAGATGGGATATCATGAAAATGCTCGAGTTGATGCATGTAAACCTTGAAATGAAAATAAAAGTCAAGAGCTAGGTCACAATTCTGATGATTAAGAAATATTAATTGCTACTAAGAACATCGAATCCTGCAGATTACCTACGTCATGGCCCAAAAGACTGGAAATATAGATTTCAATGTCTTGCTTTTTGTGGTCCAGATCTCCACCAAAACTGACTCGATAGTTACTACAACCGGCTTCTAATCTTGGCCCATTCTGTTCTCCGCATGTTAGCTTATAGCACTAAGCCTTTAAAAGGACCTTCCGCTTGGAGTTCATCCGTCACGGCAGGATGGGAAATCCCGGACGCACTTTAGTTGGTGGGGACGGTTGCTAGTAGGGTTATAGACCCAAGTGCAACACCGTTCACGTGATTTCTCGATTAGATAGTTGCCGTGTCAACGCCGCTCGGATCAGGAGTTATGCCATATCAATACCCGCTGCATCTTTGGTGTTGTGCAGTTTTGCGACCCATGCTGTGGTTACTGTTCGTCTCTCTGCTCTGCTCAATCTATCCATTCTATGTTGTACTAAAGCACATTCTTTTTGCCCTTGTACTTCGTCCCCTCCTTAAAACATATACATACATTCTTTCCACCTTGTTTACATTTCACCAGATATTTGCGACATTCTTTCATCGCATTTCACATCCAAAATATCGCCACCATGCCAACCCCTCCAGTCATGTCCACCCCTATCAAATCACACACGAAGAACTTCTCCGACCGGACAGCCGGAGAGCGCCTCCCCTTGACTCCGTCGCCCCGCTCACGCAACAACTCAATCAACATTGACCCACCCTTCACTCCCGATCAACAAACCAAGGGTCGTGGAAACCTCACCGCTCAACTCATGGCCGCCCGCACAAACAACCGCGACTCGCCCAAGTCAAACATTGCCGGTGGTGTCTCGTCTCCCCGTCATGCCCTGGAGTTGGGCCTTTCCGATTTCCAGCTTTATGGCACCGGTCCGCTTACACCCGCGGCTGTTAAGCCTAAGAAAACTGCCCGCGCAAAGACTGCCAAGACGACTATGACTTATGGCGCTGATCGGTTTATTCCTAACCGTGGGGCTTCGTCGGCTATTGCGAACGCCGGATCTAGCAAAATTGAGAAGCCCCGCCGCAAGAAGTCGGCTCGCGAGGAGGATGATGATGAGGATGCCCCGCAGGATCCTGTGTCGGCCCTTGATGGCTTGACTATTGAAGACGAGGAAGACTTTGTTCGACCTTCCCCTCGCACTGTCGCATACCAGGATACTCTCGCCAAAGCCTGTGATGTCGATCTCGGTACACGCATTTTACAGTTCAAGCCTGCCCCACCTGAGAGCTCCAAGCCTATCGACCTTCGCCAACAATACAACCGCCCCTTAAAGCCGACTACCAGCTCAGCACAGTTCCGCCGTCGCATTGCTACTGCCCCCGAACGGGTTCTTGATGCCCCTGGGCTTGTCGACGATTACTACCTCAACCTTTTGGATTGGAGCTCGGGTAACCAGGTCGCTATTGGTTTGGAACGTTGTGTGTACATCTGGTCAGCTGATGAGGGTACCGTGGACTGTTTGATGGAGACCAAGCCTGATACGCACGTCACTAGTGTCAAGTGGTCAGAGGATGGTGCTTACGTTTCGGTCGGCTTGGCGTCTGGTGAGGTTCAGATCTGGGATGTCAACGATGAGGTCAAGGTTCGCAGTTTGTTTGGCCACGATACCCGGGTTGGTGTTATGGGATGGAACAAGGCTTTACTTTCAACTGGTGCCCGTTCCGGCCTGGTCTTCAACCATGACACTCGTATCCAGGACCACAAGATTGCCGAGCTCGTTTCACACACTGCCGAAGTCTGTGGTCTTGAGTGGCGTGCCGACGGATCCCAACTCGCTACCGGAGGCAACGACAACCTCGTCTCCATCTGGGACGCCCGTTCTCTCAGCGCCCCCAAGTTCACCAAGACCAACCACAAAGCCGCCGTCAAGGCCCTCGCCTGGTGCCCGTGGAACAACAACCTTCTAGCTACGGGTGGTGGTGCCTATGATCGCCACATCCACTTCTGGAACACTACATCTGGCGCTCGCGTCAACAGTATCGACACCGGATCCCAGGTGACTTCACTCCGCTGGAGTCCCCACTATCGTGAGATTGTCAGCACTAGCGGCTTTCCTGACAATGCTCTTAGTATCTGGAGCTACCCCACGTTGGTTCGCAACATTGAGATCCCTGCGCACGAGTCCCGCGTTCTCCACTCGTGCTTGTCTCCCGATGGACAGATGCTGGCCACGGCGGCTGCTGATGAGTCTTTGAAGTTCTGGAAGATCTTTGAGAAAAAGGCAGTGACGGCGGCTTCTTCAAGTGCGGCATCAGGAAATGTCGACAAGATCAAGTCGCCCAAGAGTATTCGATAGACGGTCTAATGAGTTGTTTTGTATGGGAGGATCTTTTTTTATCGGCGTTAAGGTACGGCATCAAGTAACGACTAGTCGGGCTATTCGTTATCAGCATTGTTATGTGGATGGAAGAGTGGTTTGCATTGCCTTTAGTGGTTTATCTACGGCCAGGGCGCTATCACTATTCACCATGGGTTTTTGGTCTGTTTTTTTTGTATTATGATTTGTTTTCTTTTTGGTGGTATCTTGGCTGGAAGAGGGTGGTTACGATAACATGCAATTTTGTTTTATTAGGTTCGCAACAGGATAGGATATCTTGGAAATTCATTTTCGTATGCCTTTGTTTCAGGCACTGGTGCTTAATACGTTGTCTCTACAAATCTATGCATTTTCTTCTGTTAGTTACTGCCTCATCTCAGGCTCTGGTGTATAACCCATGTTAGGGTCCAATGACTAAGCAATAGCATCTGCTTTTGTAGTGGAAATGGGCAGCCTTGTTTTCGCTAACCTGGGGGTAGAGGTTTATATTCCTCCCTCTAACACAAACATTCATTTTCTGAGGTTTGTGGTGATCTTGATTGTCATTACAAGCTACTAATTGTCTACAACCTGCGAAGAATAGTCACCCGATTTCAGAGGGACATTCTTCAATTCAGCCGTATATTTTTTGGCATCGTTTTTTGTTCGTTGTTTTTACATTTTCATCAATTCAAACAAGCTCTGTCTCTTTTTTTGCGGCTTTCACGTTAAAACAAGACAAGAAAAAATAGCCCCAAAAAGGTCAAAAATTATCAAGGAGACTGTGCCTTTGCGAATTGACATCCATTTGGATACTGTACATTTTTTTTACCTTCCTTTCCGGCATTCGTTGAACGTAGGCGCTGTTTACGGTGTCACGTTATTTTCTGGTTTCTTCCTCATCTCTTTTTTGACTTCTGTTCCGAGTAGACACCGTCGGTCGGTATCGGCATCGTTGCAATTATGTCGAACCTGGTTGTTGGAAATATCTACGAGCAGATTATTGAGGATGTCATCAGCAGTGCTCGGGTAGATTTTGAGGAGAGTGGTATTGACGAGGCCACACTTGAGGATCTTCGTAAGGTAAGAGAAGCTTGTTTCCTTTTGTCGTTGTTTTTTTCTGATGATGTGGAATGGTTGAAGTCCAATGGCTGGAGTTGAGATGACGGGTAGTTGAAGCGATTGCTTGGCTGGTTTTCACGATCAATCGATTGTCAAAGTGGATGATTGATTGATGAGTTCGTGGTGTCTTGAACCTGGTGACTCTCGGATTTGGCGATGGTGGACTTGGCTCTTGGTTCTGCATCAGGAAGGGGGGAGACAACAAGCAGAAAGGGAAAGGATGGATGAATGGGGAAGGGGAAAGGCAAGGGGCGGCCATGGCGGGTTTGGGGCGCCTTTTAAACAGGCTTCGTTACGCCTTGTCTACCCTCAATCCTTTCTAATTGGCTCGTGTAGACCCACATTACTACTTTTGGTGGTGTGTTGGTTGTGGACGAGTTTGGAAATTGTTATTATGGGTGGGATTTGGTGGAGTGCAAAATTGAAGTTCACTTATACTGGGTTTGGAGTGTTGTAGAGAGTGTTTGGTGTTTTTTTTTTTTCGTTCTTCTTTATTTGTCTGTTTTGAAAAGTCAATGATGCTAACCATGTTTATGTAACAGGGCTGGCAAGACAAGCTCTCACGGCTTGCAGTTGCTGATTTTGCGTGGGATCCCAAGCCTGTTGAGCCTCCGGTTGCTCCTCACCCACAGGCTACGGAGCCTACATATGCACCAATGCCTGAAATGCCTGCGATTTCTAGCATGCCCCTGCCACAGCCTGTCAACAACAACATGGGGCATTTACCATTGCCTGGTGGTGGTGGTGGTCCCTACATTAAGCCTGACCCAGAGGGTCCTGAACTGTCGGGTAACTTTCAAAATGTTGCTGCTGCTCGTGCTGCTCAACAATTGCACAGCAACTACGGAGCGCGTGCTACCAACTCTATCAATGCCATCCGTACGGGCGTGGCTGGCCAGGATCCCATGCAGCCGGGTGGGGTTTTGCCGCTGCCGCATCCTTCGCAGCATGACGGAGCTGGGGATAGCCGTGCTGCCGAGGAAGAGGATGATTTCGAGGGTGTTTTGATGCGTCGTCAGGCTGATGGTACTTTAGCTGAGATGGGTCGGATTGAGATTGATGGTTTGATGCATAGACAGATTATGGCCAATGCCAAGGCCATGGAAGGTGGTGGCCTGATGGTTCCGTTAAGCAAGAAGAGCGGCAAAAATTTCAAGGGACTTGCTCGGGCTGAGAAGTCTATTGCTGGTGGTCAGGTGGATGGTGGTGATGACGATGAGGATGATGAGGATGCCATTAACTCTGATTTGGATGACCCTGAAGAGGTCGACAATGATGACGATGAAGATGATGATTTGGTCCCTATGATGCTCTGCATGTACGATAAAGTGCAGCGTGTCAAGAATAAGTGGTACGTTTCTTTTTTTTGTGTGTTTTGTTTGAAGATGAGTTACTAATGGGTATATCCGTTACAGGAAGTGTGTTCTTAAGGATGGAGTCCTTACTGTCAATGGAAAGGATTATGTTTTCCATAAAGCTACGGGTGAGTATGAGTGGTAAATGGTACAAGATACTAGATAGACGCCACCGTCTCGAGCACGTTGGCATAAATTGAATTGCATAGATACATAGAATGATTTGAATTTGATTTGGTTATGGGATGTTGGGTATATGCAGGTCCTGTCAAAGGTCCCTGAGTATGTGCATGTGAGCGTCTACGTATCCACGTGGACACCTGATGATGATCGTATAGTCGTCCAATGGGTATCAATAAACTTGACAAACGAGGCGGGATGACTTGGGGGAGAACCCTGTGTAGTTGTCAATCAACGGGTCAAGCATGATGGTAGGGACGAGTGAGTTTTGCAGATCTTTAGTAGTGACATGGTTAGGTTGGGAGCAGCCGATTTATCCATGAGGGTAGGTTTGTATGTGCTTACGGCATGTTGCAAGTATAAGGCATTGACGATGTGATGTTAGTAGATCAGGAGATACTAGGGTGATGAGGTTATCGGATCATCTTTTATGGAAAGGGATATATGAAGCGACCGGTCCGGTCCGATGTGTAATGGTATGTACATAGATGGATAGTAAGATTATCATCTGTGTTGAATATGAAGGGTGTAGAACCAAAGTTTTGGATATAGAACGCTATGATGATGATGAATACCAAGTCGTCGGGGAAACCGTGCAATGAAGAAGTCAACGCGGGTTCCAACCCTACGGAAGGTTCTCTTTGGAAGATTGGGTCTTGTTTGTGGTTTGTGCACGGAGGATGAACAATGCATATGCACGAAAAGGGCGAGTCTAATCGCGGATAAAGTGGTTGCATAAGCGCGTGATGAGGACGGATAGGGGATGGGATGGGATGTAACGCGGTATTGAAGATCTTTGACTTTTGTTTTTTTTTCTGGTGAATGAGCATGTGAAAGGGATTTTTGGACTTTGTGGAGAAGATATTGGGAAACCATAGGATCTTTGGATGTTCATGTATGTACATATGTATATCAGATATGTGTGTACATATGTACATATTTGCATAGTTGTGGCCACATACAGGCCATATCAAAGTAAAATAGCGCAGCTGCAAAGCTGGAATCCGAGGGAATGGAAAGGAGACGGTCAGACATATGGTCGCTTGTTTTTCTAGTGGGTTGTGGTCGGACTTGAAGGGGATTTAGAATGAAAACGGGGGTTATTAGAGGGGTGTCAGTGGGGAACGAGATATATGTGATCGAGACATTTAGGAGATTTGATTTTTTAGAAGTGACGGGCGGGGCGGCACGGGAGATAATTGTGATTGATGGTTTTTTGAAAGAGTCAAGATGTTTGTGATCTTTTTTTTGTGTGTGTTGTGGGGTTTTGAAGTTTGGGTCGGATCAGGTTCGGGGATTCATGTTACGGTGTGTATACGCACATGTACATAGCCTGGTGACTGCGGATATGTGTTGATCGTTATTACGGGGAGAACGGAGACTGGGGATGCTGGTTTCTGGGTACGGGCTTTCCCGTTAGTTGAGTTTGTGAGTTGTCATTCTGGATGGGATGGGCGAGTGAGAGAAAGAAAGAGAAATGGTCACTGTGTATGTGTGTATATTGGGTTACATAACCATCGTTAAACTAACTTGTGATGACCAAGTCATGGAGGGTATATTTGATTCAGCTATAGAATGCTAAGATTGCTTGGACTGGGATGTTAATTTCGGGCTTTGTTTCTACCTTGGTCATCAACTCTATATGTTCAAAATACCCTCATATATCAAACTTGTCCAAAAAAACAAGGCCATCTGGAACTTGTTTATCCGGGACAAACTCTTCCTCCTGCAAATACAACCAGAAAATCAGAAACATTGACAAACTGTATGCCTCAAACATCGGTGTAATCGAGGACTTAACAAACGTTGTAACAACGGATACCATCCATGTCTAGAAGATAAACCCATGTTATACACATTGAAGTTCCCGTTCAACAACGCCCTTTTCCGCCCGTCATGAGCTTTATATTTCCTCTATTTTCATCTCCGGTATGGTAATTTGGTCATCTACAACAATACAGAATAGTCAACCCACAAATCTAGATATTCTCTCTATACAAATTGACCCATCATGTTTTATGTATGTACACTTACTAAACATTATACATCTCTTACGTGCGGTATACAAACATGGTTATATCTCCTGTTTGACAAACCACGCGGTACCAACGGAACAGAAAAATATCCCGTGATTATCCCATCCAGTCTGTCCATCTTTCCGTCTTGGCTAGTCGAGTTAATGGGTATTTTCTTGGTATTGCTGTTTTCTTCCGCGTTTTTGTTGTTCCTTTTATTACCCAAATTGCCGGGCTATATTGATAACTCGGCATTTGCCTTACCTGTACTATGAAAAGAATGAACGGGCTTTATCCCTACGCACAATATCATAAAGCCTAAGCACATTGTTCCATGGACCTTCTAGTTTTGTTGTTATGGTGGGTTTTGGTGCCTTTGGTATTTTTGTAGACTTTTGTTCATGCGTTTGGTTTTTTTACGTCTTTAGTGTGGGGGTACATACATCTTTAGATATCTTTATTGGCAGGTGGGATGACTAGAAACATGCATATCAAAGACATGTGAATATCACGGATATCACAGTTCAAGTTCTATACAGTCTCGGCTATCCTATTCTAACCCGTCACATCATTTCATAATTCCCCCTCCTGTTTTTTTTTTCTTCGTTTTTTTCTTGTCCCTTCTCGCCTCTCAATCTGGGGGCCATACAAGGCAAACCAACAGTCCACCCCATGGATCTTTTCAGCACCACCCCCTGACTTATTGTCATTACCACCCCCGTCCCACGATGTCGCCTGCCCTTTAGTTTCCCTGAACACCCCGAATCATCATCGACAAGTCCAGCCATGTTACAAGTCCATCTGTTGTCCTTATCACCCACAACTAAGGAATGCCCAGAACAGAACTAACTTGAACATGACCAATCGTGTGAGACTAAGAGAGGGTCATGGCTCTCTTACTGATTTACCCACCTACGCTCTGGCTGGTTGTTTAGCTTGCTTCATAGACTATGGCTGTTATCCATATACCCAGGCCCCGGTTCCTAAAACGAGTCCAAGTTCCTCGTCATGTCATGGCATTGGCGACGGGGACAGGAGCTTCGACCTATACCTACCTTGGTTGCCACATGCAAGACCATTTGTCGGGGAGCCTGGTCGGTCCTTTGTTGGCGTTTGGTACTATTTAGACTCGACCGGCCTGCTGTTTGGTTCCTGACCATTTCCCTGGAAGCGGGTTTTCTTTTTCTCTTTTTTTACTTCACCTAATTGTTGACATCACTTTATCAACGGTACTTTACTATAACATACCTACTTACTCTATTTGTATTATAATACTTCTTCCCCCAACCCACATCAACAAGAAAGCAATTCACCATCTCCCTTGCTTCTATTCACTCATAATTCACAATCACCATTTTCACATCCGCAAAAAATGGCAACTCTCGCCCCTCCTTCGTCCAGACCAGCAACTCCCCCAACCCCAATCTCAATCACAATCTGCGGAGATGGCGGCTGTGGTAAATCCTCAATCACTCTCCGCCTAGTCCGATCCGCCTGGACATCCGACTACGACCCCACCATCGAAGATTCCTACTCCATCACCCGCCAAATAGATGGCCACACCTACCACATGGGCATCACCGATACCGCCGGCCAAGAAGAATACCGCGGCATGTGGGCCTCCTCCAACCTTGGCGCCGACGCCTTCCTCATGGTCTACGACATCACCAGTGTCAACTCCCTTCACGCCCTCCAATACTTTAACGACATGATCGACATTGAAGCCGAAACCCGTCTGGATAACGCCGAGCGTGCCAGAATAGCAGGATTAACACCCACTCAAAACTTCTCCGTCTTCGGTTCTACCGGCGCCAAAACCGTCCCTCCCATCAAGATTGTTGCCGGCAATAAGTGCGATTTATCAGACGCTCGCAAGGTCTCTGCAGCACAAGGTCTCGATTGGGCCCGGAAACGCGGCTGTGGCTTCATGGAAACTAGTGCTCGTCTGGAAGTCAACATCGAAGAGACCTTTGCCCTGATTATTCGTCGTGTCATGGAAGCTCGGAGGGAAACTGAAGGGGAGGATCCCGAATTGGATAACCATAGAGGCGCTACCAAGCCTTTGTCTCCACTTCCTAGCCAGTGGGGTATCTTTGGTGATAGTGAAAAGAGAGAACCTGGTGTTAGAGGACCCAGTATTGGGAGTGATAAAGTTGGCAGAGGACAGGGAGGATTCTGGAGAAGGCTGAGATGTTGGTAGACTAAAAGCGGCAGGATCATGTCCCTTTTGTGGTACCATTCTTCCTGAACTTCTCTGTACATGGTTTGTCACTTTCTTATATCTGGGTTTTTTGGGTTCTTTTTTTTTCTTCTATTGGTGTTTTTTTCGGGGATATCACTTTGGTTAGGATCGGTTTGGGAAAAGGGAATGCGATGGAGTTTTTGGGGGCGTTTTTTATTTTTCTTTCCTTATGTCTTGATTGTTTTCTTTTCCTTTGTATAATTATATCTAGGCGTTTCTTTTGTTCGCTGTAAGCTCAGGCTTGATAGATATGGATTGACGGGCTGACGATACATGGGCCCACGCAAAATTCATGTCTCAATACATAACTGTACTCAACATCCTTCATTTCCGTGCGTGACCTGCTAGTTTTGACTCTCCGTCCAATTCCGAAAGGCCTCCCACTCTCCGTACTCAGCTCCCGTCTTCCGTCCCTCATACCTCGTAACTTCCAACGGCATCTCCTGCCAGTCTTCCCCCCTCCACCCCGCTTTACGCATCAGACTCTCCAAGGTCTCGTCCTGATCCCATCCCTGTTCTACCATGACATCAGGTAGATACGTTCCACTCATCTTACGGCCCTTCCACCTGAACGAAATGATGATTCCGTGCTTTCCAATTTGCCAGTCATATTTGTCCGCGCACTCCTCAAAGTTATCCAGCAATGTGATATTAACCTGGAGTCGCGGCACGTCGGAAAGGGGGATGGGCGAGAATCGAGTATCTTCTAGTGCCGATGTCAATGCATAGCTTGGGAGTCCATTAGCTAGTGGCTGTGCCGAGAACGTCCCGATGCATCCGCGGAGTGCCGTTTCCGAGGCCGCCATTGCTGATGCGGGGGTTCCTCGTGGGTGGATATTCCATGTTACGAAGAGCGGGGCGGACGATGGCACGGGGGTATCAGAGGGGGAGGGAAGTGGACGGGCTGACGGGTTCGATTTTAGGTATTCGGGGTATAGAGTGGTGATTTCGTCAAGTGAGAGTGCCTTCTTCTGAGATAACTTGGCTTCTAATGTTGCAAAACATACTAACGGGAGAGGCGGAGGGAGCGACATGGCGGGAAGTGGGGACCGGGCAATTGTGGGGTTTCGGTAGATGGTATGTAGGTAGGTGGGTTGGAAAATGTGGAGTCTCGGACAATGAAACAGATCGGATCGATCATGGAAATAAGCCACTTAATGTGAAGATGTTGTATCAAATTAGGCTTCAGCGGGGTAATCTCGTGTCACATGTTTCCATGACATTGTCGGCGTGGAATGGAATGGACATTTCCCCACTCGGATGCTTAGTTAAGCAGATGAAAGAGATAACCCTAGTGTGGGTATCAAAACCCTATGGCTTACATGCGACGTCTGACGGTATCGCATTATCATGGAATATTTGGAACTTGATGTGGCTGTCAGTCATGATTTACTGAGTTTCCTGATGTCCTGTATGATCAGCAATGTTGAAAAAGGCTTCAGCCCCCTCCGTTATGGAGCTAATAGAAGTTTCTGGGAGGGTTTTGTCTATGTAGTATTGTGACTTGTTTCACGTTTAGCCTGCCTGACGAAGATTCATGAAACGTAGGGGCTGTTTAAAGTTGGAAGGTTTCTATGGATGGACGGATAAGCTTGATTGGGAGTGTAGGGGGAAAGGTTAAGTTGAGATGAAGGCGGCTGTGTATCTTGGAAAGTATCTATGTATGTATACAGACACTTTAGGTGGGAAGAGTCGTTGGTAGGGGCGAGTATTTCAGGTTGTGGGCTGGGATGTTACAACACTGGCCGCTTCATGATCTGGTTGAAATTTGGTCATTTTGGTGATGGCCCTTGTTTTGTTGACCTGGATTGTTGCAGCTCTCAGATGTCAATGTGGTGGTCAAGATAGTTGCATAGAAGCATATAGAAACTTCTGCCGAGAAAAGAAGCTTATCTATACGACCAGTTCCAGTCCGTAGATATATACAAACATACATACATGCTTGGCAGACTCTATTACAATGCCAAGGCTTTGGCATTTGTATCCCCAAGACTATCACATAGTCCATCAGGAACGTAGAAACAAGTTAATGATATGCCATGTCCATCCTAATGCGAACTCCAACCTACGCCAGAACAAGCCATCTCCAATCCCCTTCCACCCACCAAAAGCAGCAAGTTTTCCAAACTTCAAACATTAAAAACCCCTTCTCCGTCTTCACTCTGCGACAATCCCAGAATGATCACCATGGAAAGTCCATTGACCGAGGCCAAGCTCAGACACCACCCAGCTCAACGCGAGAAACCTCCCGCAAAACCGCCCGTGCACCGGCCTCTCCTCTGGTCTCCCGTTCATTCCGCGCCATAATATAAAAGCCAGACTAATCACCCCATTCTCAAGCTCCCTTTTTTCATCCTCCTTCTCATCCACATTTCATCGTTCAGTCTTCTCACTTTAAGCTCTTTTTCATCACGAAATTGCATTCTTTCGCTTCTCTGTCGCCGGACGACCTATCTTTTTTTCATACACGCCTCTCATTAACATCCATTTCCTCGAATCTTTCACTTCCCAATCTTTTTCACACTTTTATCCATTCCCATCATCTTTCAAAATGAAGTTCTCTATCGCTACCATCGCTGTTCTCATCGCCGCTGTCTCGGCTATTCCCGTCAATGTCATCTACGATGATTCGCTTGGTACGTTTATACCCAACCCTAGCTCAACATGAGACAAACCTTAAACCAAAACAAGAGCCCCTTGACTAACCCTTAACCATCTAGACCTTGTCGCCCGTCAGGACTCGCCTGATGACCAGCCCGCTGTTGACCCTCCGGCTGAGGACATTGTCTCTGGTCCTTCGCTTTCCGAGGCTGCTATGACTGATAAGGATGGCAACATTGTTTCTTTCAACGCGGCTGGTGTCGTTGTTAGCTCTGCTGACAATACCACTGATAGCGCTTAGATGTTGAGTTTGGTCAAGTCATAATTGGGTAACGGTACACATGCATACCGTCCGTACTGGATGGAGGTTTTTCTTTATTTCTTTTCGTTGTTTTTATAATTCTCAATAATACCTGGACGATGTGTGCCTTTTTCCACTTGGAACTTTTCTTTTTTATCACGTGGTTGAATGTATATAACTTCTGGTTGGGTATCAAATCGGACACTTTAATTCCCTGTAATGACGTGAGACACTAACAGACGCCCGATCAACATCATCATGAGTGGCTTTTACCTAACGACGAAATTCGTCTTACACATTGTTAACCATTCACCGCCAAATATCCCTAAACGTGTCTCGTCAGGCAACGATGCAACCCAACATTTCTCCACATCCAATCGAGCCGCTGACTCTATTTATACCTTACTCTCCTCAATTGCTATAATCAATCCATCAGGATGACAATGATTCTTATTCACACTAAGCTCGCCACATTGCTAATCAGCGCCTCCCTCGCAGATTCCCTCTACTAAGGGAACAATTGACCCAGTGACACATTGAAAAACCTTAATTGGCGTCCGTCAAACACCCGATGCCGTTCTGCAGCCAAACATCTCAATATAGCGACGCACAACAGCACCTGCACCTGTAAAGAGATGGTCAAAATCAGATGGAACGGTGGCGTTTTCTCTGTGTTGTGTATCTGAGCTGTAGCCCGACGTTTGTGTAGCCTAATTGTAATTCCGTCCCCTTTATAGACAACTGGCGACAGACCGGTTGGTTGGTTGAATGGCTGCTGTACATACACGTACACACGCCCTGAAACTGAATTCAACGGCAAATCAATAACTATACATATGCGTTTAACACGCGGCCTACACGGCTACGAATGTGGCTGGATGGGTTGTTGTAATTCTACGGACCGCTGTTAAGGCTGCCACATATCTTCCCTTTTGAGCGGGGGTCGGCTTGTTCACCATGCATAGGGGAAAGGACCGTTCTTTGCCCGGTGCATATTACCATATATACAGACTTACAACCAGCTCTTTTGGGGAAAAAAGGGCAGGACAACAATGTTGGGATTTTGATTGATATTGTGATATTCTCAACTGAGACTCGGCGTCCCTTTTGACGCAAATTAACCGCTTCTCCCTCACCACTTAGATCAAGTACATTCAGTCAATTTGTGGCGCTAGAAGCTGTGTGTATATTCCATTTCAAGAATCCCGTAGGTTGGGTTCTTCTTCTTCTTGTTGCCCGATTTTCATGCCGCTTACTTTTAACATCATAACCGCTCGGAAACATGACCACCCTCAAAAAACCATAATAAAAAAGCCTTTCCTATTTTTGTGCAGCCGCTTAAGAATGTGCCTGATATTCCAAACCTGAACAATTATGTTTCCGCGACATTTGGGAAAGACCAATATTGAAGATCTCTGAAGGCTCTTTTTTAGTGATGTAAAATCTCCGGATCGACCAGATGTATCCTTTTTGGGGAGATTTTTACCCCATCGGTCAATCCCTTCGGCTCCTGGGGGTGAGATGTGATTTTTTGTTTGCCTTGCACAGCCGAGTTCTTTAGAGCTAAACTTTGCCCGCCCCACGACGACTTCAATGGGGTGGAAACGCTGCGAGAGCGAATGGATGGGTGGTTTTTTGGGTGAATTAGGTGCTGGGAGTTGTGGATTGCGCGGTACTAGCTGGATGGAAGTGTGGCTCGGGGGTCATGTATTGATCGTGGGTTGATCAACTAAAGATGCACATGCACAGTCTATATGTACTTTTTGGTTCGTCATGTGTATTATAGATACATTCGTACGCATGGAGATGATTCACATGTATGTATGTATGTACATGTATACTTTGCTAATATGTTTGTTTGTTTGTTGGATAGGTGATGAGACACCTTCCAGCGCCTAGGATTGACCCGGAGGAGGGGGGAGTAAGCGGGGCTGCAGTAAGATGGGGGGCATAACTAGATCGACTAAGCCAAAGGGAGGGGCGAATTTCACTGTGATGGGCTGACGGAATGACTGAATAACCTGACCAGTGAGAAGGGCCGGGTACTACCACTCACTTGCATGGTGGTGGAGCAGCCCTGTGACGACTGTTGCTGCGGTCCGTTATATAAACATGTGGACAACGCCTCCTGCACGAGTCGGTCAGTCGGAGGCGAGGTGACTTGTTTGTCTTTTAGGACTCTTGTTGACAACGCCTCTTTTGTTTTATTTTTGATATATATCGATGCGTGTATACCGGGGATTTATCTGATATTCCGATCTTTCTTTCCCTTTTTCACTTTGTTTCACTTGTTTTATAGCCTAACCGACTTGACATCATGGGAAACCTCTCGGCCCAAGACAAGTATGATCTTGCTAGATGGAACCCAACGGTTCTGTTGTCGGCTTTTGCTGCTCAAATCATGGTTAGCATCCAGCCTATGGCTTTTTTCATCAAGACCTTGATCACCTGGGGACATTCGACATGGTGGTTCTACTTGTTGTAAGTAGTGCAGTGACTGAATATTTGATGGGTCTCATGCTGACTCCCTTATTAGATGGTACTCTGTTGGTGTAGTGGTGTCGTTTGCTACTTTCAGTCTGGTCATTGTTGAATGTTACAAATACCAAAAACAAACCTTGACACCTGGTTTTATGGTTGCTACCAGCATCACCAAGACGACTCTTGCAGTGGCTAGTTTGGCATTTAACATCGCCGCCGCCATTTTGCGATTCAGTAGGACTACTGGCCGAATCGCCTGCTTAGTGATGACTATTCTTTTAGTGTATGTTCTTTCTCAATCACAACAGCCTCCATAATCTAACCATCTATATTCACAGTATCTTAACCTTGGTTACCTCGGTATACTCTATCCGTGTCTACCGCCGCACCGTCAATTATACCGGTCAACCACTCACCAACAAGGCCTACGAATTCCACCAAAGATCCAACAGTGACCTCGAAAGCGCCACCTACGACACCCCCAAAGACATCTCTAGTAGCTACCGTAGCATCACGTCTCTCGCCTCACTCTCCAGTAAACGCTCCTCTTCCAACCCCGAAAGACCACCCTCTCCATGCGGTGCCGCCCCTGAGTCTGAAATTCCCAGATTATATGGGCCCCGCGACAGCGAGTCTACTGGTAGTCTCGAGTCTCCGTCTATTTCCAGCGAAGCTACACTTGGTAGCCCCACCATCGGTGCTCTCCCGCCAACCCCCATGACTCCTATGACGGTATACACTCATGAACGAGACACCCAATTCGATCAATACATGGCCAAGCGTAAATCGCAAGTCCTCGCCACCCCTACCAGTCCAAAGTCACCCGCCCGATCAACCCATCGTCGCTCCACCGCTTCCGCAATAACCTCCCTCCCCATCCTCGTCACCCCCGAAATCCACGCCCAATACAACCCTCTAACCCCACCAACCTCTCCTGGCCGTCCGGTCGTCCCCATAGTGATCATCTCCCCTAGCAGACGAACCAGCGGTGGTCTTGAGATTGTCCTCGAAGAAACCGAAAGTAGACTAGAGGAACCTGAACCCCTCACTAGACCTAGAAAAGACTCCATTGGCACTCGTAAGACGAGAAAGGAGACCCAGGCGGCCGAGGAAGTGGGCTTGTTACGAGAGGTGGACTTGAACGATGGTAACACGAACACGAACAGGAAGCGGGCGTGGGACGGGGCTACACGGCCATAGATGGTTCTTTTGCATTTTCTTTTTGTATTTTGTTCTTTTCATGTTACTACCCATATGCGTTCTTTTTTTTTTTTTTGGTTTAGGCGGGCTTTTGCTCTTGTGTTTATACTTTGGTATGAATATAGTGTTATATTCAATGGACCCACATGTATACATCTATTATACGATAAACCGTACCGCATTGTGTTCTACCAGTTCATTGTACGAGGATTCTACTAGGAAACACGATATTGTAGTCGTCGATGTTACATCACCCTACCTCGAACGAACTAACAATCTAAAAAAAGGATGTGACACTGTGACAACTAAATTAAACCGATCCCTCTGGATGACATGTCTCACGCTACTTACTATACGACATATATTTTTATCAAAATGGATCCGATTGTGTCCTGGACACAACATGAACAAGGACACGGACATTTCTTGACTTGCAGATTGCTTTACGATCTCGATGCATGGTAAAAATGAAAAAAGGAATGCCTTCAAGCGGATTTGAACCGCTGACCTCGACATTACTAGTGTCGCGCTCTGCCAACTGAGCTATGAAGGCTTGTTATTGGAAGACAGTGTTTTAAAGTAACTTTTATAGTCTGAAAGAATGACAAAAGTGGAAAATTTTTGTATGACGGCGGGAGTTTGCGGTGGTTGTGGGGGTTTGTGTCTTGCACGGATGAGAGCTTGAATTCCTGGGGGATGGAGTTTGTGGTTGTACTTGTGCGAGTGTCGTTGACTTGATTGCTTTTTTTGAGTTGGCGTACACGAGTGGAATGTGACGAACAATCGGATAGTTGCTTCTAGACTGTCACATCTTGGATTTTAGTCAAGATGGTGTCATGTCGTTTCCCGTTTGATTGTTACACTGTAATCCCTTCTTGGTCATCCTTTTTGTAGTTCTTGGGGTGTACTGGAAAGTTTAACAAATTGTGGAAAACTTGGGTATGCAGGAACATGGATCCATATCTAAAGGGTTAGAGGCTATTATCTACATAGAAAACGGCACGAGTTTTTGTTCGTCGAATACAGCTGGTCATCTTGTGTCTAAACATTATATTCCCGAAACATCATAGTTAATCCGTGATATAGATACACATCCATAGAGACCCAGAATTCACTTATGAACTTTTGCATCACAAATACAGGTCGGTGTGATGGACTGAGAGGCATCAGCATACCACTGTGCCAAAAAGAAGCGGAACCTTTGAACTTTGCTACTAGTGCTGTTCTATCATGGTCTATATAGGAGGCAATTCCTATGCAGTGAGGAGTGAACACTTAGTGAGAAGCCATCAGACGGGACAGAGGCTGACACGGTGCCTCCATTCCAACATTACCCTGGCCTACCATTTAACCTAATCAGGCAATTTTAATCCCAATTTGGAAAATCAACGACATACCATCTTATAAAGACTGTTTTACTATGTCTCTTCAATACCAAAGGCTCACTTGTAAATCGTAGATAGGCAGAGTCAAAATCACACCCCAAAAGCAGTGAATACATGGCAGTTGCTGTTGATACCAACATTGGTAGATCTGGTAAAGCCTACCAGAACAAGGCTTCTGCTGGATAGCAATGTTTTTGTACTTGGTTTTTCATTCTCATTACATCCTCACCATCTGTTTCCATTCAGTCCCATCAAATTCTATCGCTTTTGACCCTATCCATAAGATGTTTCAAGGATTGCGTCTTCCAGCCAATCCCTCGGAGGGCACTTTGTCCGGCAATATGAGTACTATATTGGTGACTCCCATGACTTGGGTTACCGTCGAGTGTGGCAGAGACATGAGCTACAACAGCGTGTTCATCACTGGCAAAAGCAAAGATCTCGTTGAAAGCGTTTTGTATGCCATGACCAGAGAAGCCAATGAGCCCAGACCTCTTGTAAGTACTGTTGCCTTTAGCTTGATAATATGTGGGCTTTGCACTAACTCACTTGCGTCTCGGATAGTTGGGAAAAATCAGTTACCAGACATTCATCTTCCCTACTTTACCCGCCGTCATCGAAGCTGAGATTGAACTCACGGATGTTATGTCTCAAAATTTTGTTCCGCCCGACAATGCATGGAAGGTTGCTATGATGAACTTCATCAGACCGGCGATTGAAAATAACACTACTTTCATGTTGGATAGTGTCGACTTAGCCAAGGGTATTCTGATGTATGCTGCGTTTTCGACGGAATGGCAGGGCCTTCCATCGGTGTGTTGAGGAACTAAGCTTGGAGTTCTCACTGGAGGTGTTGGATTGAGAGTTGGTGCATTAGGAGGTGTAGTGAGTTGTTGTCTGGGCACAGGTGACATGGGATGACGGCGTTATGGAGAGTGAAGAAGTAAGGTGTACGCGAGCGTGTTGCTCGGGCTATTATGGGATTCATGTACGTTCTTGAACGTGTACGAGTGTTCGTTTTTGTCAGACGCTTTCTTCATTGGTGTTCAATAAAATACATATTGAAAAGTATTTCCAAGTGATCCTTTCGTCGTGGAAGCTCGTTCTACTTATACTTCGACCTCAGGTGAGATCTGCTAGGTCTCACCTGCCTGCGGACATCCCGACTTGCATACACTGGTATCTATTGGAACCTTCTTGCACTTCCAAGTGAGCTCTACTGTGAATACTTGCCATGCTTCCGTTGCGAAATATTTAAAATGCGGGGATACCATCCGTGTGATTGCAATAGAGTCCGTGCTGCGTAGGATGAATTGTGCATACCAATGCATGGATGTATGCACCTGTATAACCAAATAGCGTTACTCTACCGGGCGACCGAAAACCTGAGTATCAGTGTAGGTCAGCCTCTACTCAGGAACACAAAGGCTTTTTGGTCAACTTTCATTCAGTTATATTGATTTTTATCAGGTGTATAAGAGTTAGCATGGGATGTCAAATTTCGGTCAGGCTGCAGATTAGATTGAAACCAGGATATGCCAACTTTGCCTAACCAAAAAGATAGGGTTCTCCTGTCAAAGGGTCCGATTAATTGATTTAGTGATTTCTGATCTTAGAACTAGTGTGAGCCATTGATCAGTTCATCGATTAGGTTGTCTACTTGACTTTTTTTCATCACCAGAGAACAAAAATGGCGGTATTCACTTCTCCCACCATTTCCGACGCATCCAAACCGGCCGCTATGTCGCAAATCTCCGAAGTGATTGAGCTTTCTGCCGACCAGCTCGACGCGTACTTTGATGCATGGCGCGCGACCGCCCCAGATAGTATCTTTCACCATGCTACCCAGTCAATCGATCTTCCATCGGTCAGCCTGAAACTTGAAGTCGTGGCCGACTACTATGCCCGCTTGCCGATGAGTTGGTTTCTGTATTCTGGGGAGAGCTTTTGTCAGAGTTTGGAGAAATGGGTTGCGGCGGAGATCAAGGAAATGAAGGAGGATGAGATTAATGAGTTTAAGGCTGCTTCTGAGGTAAGTGGTTGTGCTACGATGATGGCGGGCATGGACTGATGCTTTTCTACTATTAGAAGGAAAACAAGACGCTTCAGTTGACGGTGGAGTTCAACTATAAAGCTGAGACTAAGGATTATTATGGAGACATCTCCATGTCTGCGTCACACAAACCATTCATGGTACTGCTAAAGAAGGTCATGGTGGCAAATGCTGTCTTCAACAAACCAGTCACATGGTCTGAGTTTAACCTTGAAAACGGCGCGCATCTCACTACCGTGGATCCGTCTAAGGCAGAGTCGAAGGAAGAGGTATCAAAAGACAAGGCCAAGCCGGAGGCCAAGAAAGCAGCTGATAGTAAGTCTACGCCGTCTATCTTTGATGATCCAACTGGTGTACTTGATAAGAAGGTTACCGATTCTAAGAACGCGGCGATTCTTGAAAGTGGGAAGAAGTTGGTAAAGGCGTTTGAGAAGCCGAATGGGAATAGTAAGCCAAGTGGTAAACGGGTTACATCGAAACGATCGGGATATGGAAAGGGGTACACTCCACCGCCAGTTACTGATACTTCATCTGTAGAGAAGGTAGTAGTCACCAGGGAAAACCAGACGGATGAAGAGAAAACGGTAGCCATTGCCGATGAGAAAACGGAAGGGGTGAACCCCAAGAGCCAGGAGGCGGAACAGGAAAAGATCGCCGAACTGGAGAATGGGAACGGCCACCCAGACGAAGGCGACAACATCACGGCCAACAGCATGAATGCGCTGGTTGCTTCCACGGTAAATCTGGTAATTGGTGAATTAGCCGAGAATTACACTTTGCATAACGAGCTATCCCAGTTGGTAGAGCCCCAGTTCGCCTATGTATACTTCTCAATGGCGTCATATTCCCACCACTATATCTGGGCTCGAAGCAAAGACAGGAGTATCCTAGAGGATATAGACTACCGCTTCCTCAAAAGCCACCCTGACCAATTCGTAAGTCATTGAGCACGCACTCTATAAGCATCTAGAGATCCATACTAACAGACATGACTTAACAGACAAGCAGCAATATTGAGGAATTGCACTTATCACCGACAGATTCGTTCTTCCAAATTTGCTTCTACCCAGTCGATAAGGTTTTGTTTCCGGATGCTCCGCGTGTGAATGCCCTTTTGAAGAACATCTTATTGGAGACTTTGGGTTTTGATAGGGTGGATAATCATAGCGGGGGTTACCAGAGAGCGCGTCGGCGTGTTTAGGGATGAAATCGAGCCGTTTGGAGTTTGACTAGCTTGGAGTTTGTGCGTTTGGGTCTTTTTGGTGGTGTCCGTGGCGTGTGTTTTGTCATAGACTTTGTTGATGGGACGGTTGAATATAGCATGTTTACTGGTTCTACTTGGCTTTAACCTTGAGATGCCTCTATACATAGGTCCTGTTCTTCGTTATGTTATAAGCTGCTTGTAAGATGGGCCGCTTAGAACAGGTTCAATCTGCAGTGAACAACAGGTCCTCAGATGGTTCTATCAACTGAAGTTTGCGTTTGCGCGCATAGTTACATGTAGAGTGGTGGCATGAATTTCACCCGTGTTTGTGATGTCGTGAGAAACTATCAGTTCTGCGGGAGTCTGACCACAACATAGCAATCAGTTAACGGACAGTTGCATATCTTCAAACATCTTTTAGTATCCCATTTCATGTCCGTCGATGTTGTGTCCACTGTCCCGATCACACTTGGAGAAGGTTAGACGAAAGAAGTGCCTCTTGAACTCCAGGTTGCACAGACCGTAGTACACACTAGAGGAGGTATATGAACCCCTGTTAATTAGGTACGGAGATGTGTTAGCATCCTGACGTCACAATGGTGACCCCGCACACCATCATTAGTTAAGTTGTGGGAGGTTACGTTTCAACCTGTTGCCCGGCTATTGTGATAGACGGGCGCTCAATATCTTGGGGA
>LCZG01000134.1:0-29748 GCA_001483325.1 Huntiella savannae
CTCCGCCACCTCTTGCCTCACTGCAACCATCTATCCGGTGCCTCCGGGAGGATCTGTCTGGTTCTGGAAGACCAGCGTATCTCTCAACGCTTCCTCCAAAAACCCGATCTCAAACTCCGAAGGGCCGAGAGCCTGCATCGCTAGCACCTGGTCTTGCGCCATTAACGCCCGATCCTGTGCTATCATCGCCTGCTCTTGTCTCCTGCGCTTCTGTTCCTGAGTCGGAGTCGGAGGGGTGACATCCTCATCCGAATCATCTTCTTCCCCCGACATATCAGGGCAGTCTAACATCCCCGGTGCCCCGCAAGGTTCCCCACAGTCCCGGTAATCATGCCAGAACTGAGAAGGGTCGCCGCGGGATTCTTGGACCGGAGATTCCTGCTCTGCAACCAACGTCGTTTCGCCGTCTACCACCGCAGGAACAACCTCCGGGAGAGGTACAAAGACATCACCCGTTGCTCTAGCGTGGGAAACAGGTGACTCCTCCACCATGTCCGCCATCTCAATATCACCGTCGACCTGGTCCGTAAGACCACTGTCGTCGGAGGCGTCGTCTGATGCAGTCGGCACTGTCTCTGGAGCTGCAGTTTCGACCCCCAACATCATCTGATGGAGGGCAGAAAGTGGACTTCCCGAGCGAGGACGGTGGGGGATGGGCTCAAACGTTGGCCCGGAGAGATCTTGACCGGCCAACGGTGCGCCCACCGACGTGGGTCTGAGAACAAAGCCCAGATTGTCTTCAGGGACAGCTGCAGGTGTCCCTGGCAAAGGCGCCTCATTGGAGGAAACAGCCTCGGAATACTCCTCCACAAAAGCATCCCCCAAGCTGGTGGTCGACGCCTCACCGTCGCCTTCCACCTCCAAGGCCCCGAAGCATGTAAGCTCCCGTTCCTTGGAGTCCCGAGAAGGTTCCACGAACCGGACCCTCTTGGCGCTGGGAGATGCCTCGTCGTCGTCCTTCATCGGCAGAACACCGAGGCTCTGGGTCTGCCGACGTCTGCGCTTCATCGACAGCTGAACTCCAGGGCCATTGGGAATAACCTCTGACCCTTCAAACCCGTCCCGACAGCAAAAGCTCGACTTTTCGCTGTCTTTGAGTTTGACACAAGAGTAATTCTTCTTGTGGAATTCAGCTGTCCCTTCGGCGTGCAGCGAGACAGGAGCGACGTTGCGGGAGAACCGGCTCTTCATAGCCTGGTATTCTTCCGATGTGAGGTCCGAGGCTATCAATGAAAGGGATGTTAGCAAACATTCATGTCGTGGTTGTTATATCCATGGCTTACCTGGATGGGCGGCCTGTTGGTCGGTGGCCACGGACTCTTCCTCTTCGGGGACCTCGAAGTCGAAACCCGGTGGAATGCTGTCCAGACGTTGACCGAGGGGCGGCACCTCGATGCTCGGTAGAACTCTGTGATGGTGTGTTAGTTATAATGATATGTAAGTGCTGTTGTGTTGTTGTTGTGGATGGTATTGTGATTGACGATGCTAATAGTTTGGGTATTTTGGACGATACGATGGATGGGACAGATGAAGACACTTCAAGTAGAAGGGATGATACTTACAGTTCCACGCTGGATCTCAGCTCGTCAGTATCCGCGGCGTTCTCGCGGAGGTTTGAAGGCCGAGAGATAAATCTCTGACCGAGAGAGGCTCCATTGCTAGTATGGACGGGGGCAGAAGAAGAGGAGGAGGACGACGAAGACTCGCCGTTCTTGTTATCGTGTCTGAAAGGGAAAGGCATCTTGAAATAAGTTATCAACTGAAGAGATTGAGTTGTTGTTGTTGGTTGGTTGGTAGACAATTGTAGTTGAGATGAAAATTCAAGTTCGACACTGATGAGGAGGAGAGAAAGGAAGAAGAAGAAGAGTTTGGGAACGGAACTGGACAACAAGAAATACCTGAAGACTGCTCTCCTCTAGTCTCGAAGAGGGAGGCATGGACACTCCCGTAGCTTCTGCCATCATGTTGTTCATTCCCTTCAAAATTCACAAAATCACCGTCATGACTACCGAGTTTGTAACATGATGACGCTGGTGATATCTCAATAATAGTAGTAATTTGTGTAGTGCCTGTAAAGTAGCCTATATGCTCTAAATGACCATGAATTGTGCACTGCAATGGTTATATAAGCCTATTGAAGGTCGTTCAGTCTATGACTATATTGAAGCTATCACGGACTGTGTTCATCTGAACATTGCACACATTCAACGAATACTACCTCGATTCCATATCTGCATTCATATGCCTACACTAGGCCGTGGTTACATCAGGATTCATGCCCATCATGCTGTCCTGTAAGCGACATGTCAACCAATAATAGAACATATGTACGCTGGGTTCACGTTAGGCTGTCTTTAGGTTCCATTGGGAGATGTTAGTGGTCTGCAAGATAAGACACCTTCTAGCACAACCATATGTCATCCATTTTGCGGGAGTCCTACCGATCCGAACCGGTGTTACCCCAAACAGACGTCCAAGTGGAGTCTAGTGATTCTATTGGTTTCCATCAAAGTGGATGTTTGGCAAGAGCAAGTGGGCTAGGTGTGATGGACCACTGTAATGATGAATCAATCTTTTGGATGAGGCCAGTTACAGAGGGCCCTTGTAGTTCATTTGTGATATCAACAGAAATAGCAAACGTCATCATTGTCTATTTTCTGTGCCTGGGGTAAGAATGTAGTTGGCTGTGGCAGTTTCGTGTGACTTCCTTTGTTGGTCTAAACAAGGCTGCATTATTGATGTCGTATATATGTATATGACACCGCGGGTTTACCCCCGACTGTGGAAGGCCTGTCCATCCAGACCCATGGACCCGGAATGCCAAAAAAGGGCATTTGTGCCCAATGGATGCATTAAAAAACCCGCCAGCCATAGTGGTGGTAGCAAGCTCCGCAGTGGTTCCCCTGAACTTGTTCCCCGCACTGCCAAGCGTTTGTCTGCGAAGCTGGGCCATTGTCGGGTGTGATGGCGCACGACCCATCAAGGTTACTTTAGGAATAGGGAGTGCAGCATGATATATTTGAAGGCTGGTTCTGGTTCGGTTCTTTACGGCCGAATATGTTCAAAGACGGCCTCGATTTCTAATCTTCTTGCAGAGTATTGCTGTCAACTCAGTCATGTCAGGGCGGCCGGCTTGGCAGATTTGCAAGACGACGCTGTATTGGGTCTTGTTAGGGTCCAGACCGCCTATACTGTCTGTAATGTGCTCCTGCATTCAAGCAGACTTTGCGTAAATCGTTGCAGCAATGACACTTGACGTTGCATTTACGGCAGTCTGGATTAACGGGCGCTATTTGCCGAGAAGGCAGGATCTAGCTGATCAAAGCAAACTCCTATACACCACGGTATAGACAAGACATAAGCAGCTTGTAAGCAGGGCTAATCGCTGTATTCTAGGCGCCTTTGTTGGTATAATGCCAGGAAACATTGTGTGCGGGGAAGGGATGTGGACCAAGTAGGCAGGGACGGAAAATCCACGTTCAGGGATAGATATATGCTTGAACCTCGCAAGCCAAATCGAGAAGCATTTTGTTAAGAGAATAGTTGCTAGTCATTGTTTTGTATATGTTTTAAATGGCGATGGATGATGATTTTGTCGATGACGCGGAGTCTGATGTCTCGTTTCTGTGTGTGCTTTGAAGATTCGTTGTTTGAGAGAGTTTGCTAACAACACATATTGACAGTGACGATGAAGATCCCGTTGATTCTAGCCGGGTAGTGACAGTCGAATACGATGGCCGCAAGTTTCAGAAGGCCGCCATAGATGACAATGTTCACTTCTACCCAGCTGACGACGTAGGTTGGCACAAAAAGGGTAATGAAGAACATACTGATACCTAAATAGGCAGAACTCGAGCGTCTTTTGACACAACATCAAGTACTTCGGATGGCCTATAATGACCAACTGATTCTGTGCCCTGTGGCAAACCCTTTACATATTCTAGACTTGGGAGCTGGTACTTGTTCATGGGCAGTGGATGTCGCACAACAGTATCCACAAGCTACAGTAAACCAAAGCAGTGCCCATGGCAATAGATCTTAACTAACAACCTTCAGATCAGATGTGTTGATTATAGCGATATCGTAATTCCACGCGGCACACCCGACAGATATAGAAACGGCCACCGGCTGGCTCCAGATTACGCTCCGCCAATGTCAATCAACTTTGACTTTGATGACCTAAACGAACCGTAGGTTTCCTAGTGATAAACTATAGAGACTATTATAGACTGACTGATGAGTAGACTTCGTGATGATTACGACAACACATTCGATTTGGTGAATAGCATGTTTGTAGCTGGTGGTATCGATAAGGATCGGTGGGACTCATATGTCGATGACGTATATCGAGTTTTAAAGCCTGGAGGGTGGGTTCAGTTCTTTGAGATATACCCAAATGCGCAATCTTACACTGGACGGTACAATGATGGTAGGGACATGCATGCAGTCTTTATGCAAGATGATTACTAACGTCTTGGGTAGCGAGTCCAATTAGGAAATGGTCTCAGATGTACTTGAGCACGATGGAGAAGACGCGGGATCCTCGAATTGGCATGAGCATGTTAAACAAGATGCAAGATTCGGGGTTTGTGTCACTAGCAGACCGGTCAAAACATATTCCATTGTGTCCTTGGGATACTGGTAAGTTTAGTTGAGAAAGGCGCTATGGGTAGAAGATGGCGAACAGACTAACCGTTATATGCAGGGCCGGAAAAAGAACTCGGGGCCGTCAATCACAAGAATGCTATGCAGTTCTTCTATACTGCAGCTTTGTGGCCTTTTACTAGGGGACCACATGCGTAGGTTTCTCGTTCACTAGAGTTACTCACAGAATAACTAACCGACCTCCCACGTAGAAGCATGTCTCTAGATGAATTCAAAGACCTCGTCAAGGGAGCACAAGCCGACGCATCAGTTCCGGAGAACCGGGTGAGTTCATCTCAACTTACTTGTCTAAGTGAAACAAACACTAACTTTTAGTCTTGTGTAGCCATATTTCCAATTGTATGTATATACAAGGTTGTACAGGACAAGACAATCAACTAACTGTGCACTCTCTAGATATGTCCAAATAGGCCAAAAGCCGCTCGAAACACGACGGACCAGATAGAATGTTTAGGGTTTGAGGTATCGATACTTGTGGGTCCGAAAATGGGGACAAATTGTGACCGTGAAGATGAGGCCGACAGAAATATTTTGAATTGCTACACTGCTAGAAATTGATAGTCACTTTTTGTTATTCATTGGCATATTTTCCCATCTTCAAAATGTTTGCCCTGCGCCGTCTCGCTATCCGCCCCCCGGCCCTAGTCCGCATGTACTCGGCTAGACCGGATGCTCCATTCGTAGCTACCTTGAAGACCGACCTCAAGACAGCCATGCGCGCCAAAGACGTCCCCCGTCTCCAGGTCCTCCGTGCTATTCTCTCCACAGTGTTAGACCTCAGCAAGACACCTAAGCCGGTAACCTCGGATGTGCGCCTGTCGGGGATTTTGCGGAACAGAATCAAGTCGGCAACCGAATCTATCGAGCAGTTCCAGAAGTGTGGACGGGATGACCTGGTGAAGGCTGAGGAGGTTCAGGTTCAGATTTTGCAGGAGTACATTGAGCGTATAGCCGTGCCCGAGGTTAGCCTGGAGGAGATTGAAGCTGCTGTGAACAAGATTGCCCGGGAGTTACAGGAGACCGGTGGCAAGTTCACTATGGGGGAGATCATTAAGCAGTGTGATAAGGTTTTTGAAAACGCGATTATGGATCGGGCGGTGATGGTCAAGTTGGCTAAGAAGGTTGTTAAGACTACTTTACAGGCGGCGAACGAAAGTCATTAAGTAAATGTATATTATGTGTATTATTGTACAGAGCAAATAAATGTTGCCGTGAGGATGCAAAGTCTATCATGACAAAAAGAAACGAGGGGGTATTTTAACAAAGGCAAAAGAAACAAAAACAACAACTGTGAAGAGATCCAGCTCTTTTATCCTTTCACCTTTTTTTTTACCGCACGGGCTGGAACTCCTTCTTCCAGTTGGGATACTCGGGGAAACTCTCAGCAACTAAATCCCGTCTCGCCAGCAAGACCGTCTTGATAGCGACGACGAACCACAAAGCAATAACGGCCAGAGACAAGATCATGGTGAGTACTCTGAAGAAGGTGCTGTCCAGTTGGGTGGCAATGGTACCAGTGCAAGTAGCCAACACACCCATGGGGAAAGTAAACGCCCACCAGCCCATGTTGAAGGGGAAGCGCTTAGTAGTGAAGATGGCAATGAGGGCAAAGGTAAGCAGAACCGCACCGAAACCCCACATCATGAGACCGACGACGATACCAACAACGTAAAGGACACGGCCAGCGACGAGAGCGGCGTCATCGGTGGGACCACCGGTGAAATGGGATGAAAGGAGTCCGGTTTCGGGGAAGGTCTGGAGAGAGGCAAGACCCAGGTTGATGATACCAAACCCACCGTTTCCAAGAGCACCGATGGGGAGGAAGACTGAGACAATCAACTCACGGGGTGGAATGGAGTGAAGAGTCAGACGGTGGAAGTAGATGCAAATAATGATGGCACAGAAGTACTCGCCAGCACCCCAAAGAATGTAAGCAGTGACGATGGTGAGTTGACGGTGAGCGGCACTAGGAAGGTACAGGGCAACGAGACCACCGGAGGCAGCGCAAACGACGGTAGAAACTACGGGGAGAATCAGAGCGGCGGTGATGGTTTGCAGACCGGGGTTGTGACGGTACATGACCATCCAAGGGACAAAGATTGCAGCAAGAATGGAAGTAACAACATTGAGCCACCAGAGACCCCAAACAGTGTAGATCAATGGGTTTCCCCAGGGAGCGGAAAGAGAGACGATTGCCATGTTGATGATGGTGGAGAGACCCATGGGCCAGCAGCCAAGGAAAAGGGATTGCACGGGGTGGTGTACCATGGCCCGCCAGCAGTCGTGGTACATGAGATATCTGAGGATACTCAAGATAGTGAAAAGGACAAAGAGAAACACGTTGAGTCCGAGGAAGAAGAATGAAAGGCCGTTGGCAAAGTAGTCCTTGTACGGAAGGTTATGAAGCAGAGAGGCGGTAATACCGGTACCCATAGTAACGGTAAACCAACTATGCGCCGAGTATGGTTAGTATGGAGCTTCCGGATATTCAACCGAAGAAGGAATAGACCACTTACTTTGGGGTAAAGTTCCGAATCATACGACGCCATCTTGGAATAGACGGAGTGGGTTCTGGAGTTGGCTCCTCATCTTCTGGAGATTGTTTCTTGTCTTCTGAGTAGCCAGCTTCGGCAAGAGTGTTTTCTGAATCGGTTGGAGATGGGAGACCACCTGGGAAGTTGTGGTTTGCCTCCAGATCACGCTGAACTGTCGTGGATGCAGTTGAAACCATTGACATTTTGTCTGTGTGTTCAAGTCTCTGTGTTTGTATAACGACTGTTGAAGTCTACAATACAGCAATAAACAGTGCGAAACAGAAAACAAAAAGAAAGTAGAGAAAAGAAGAAAGAGTTGCGGCTTATATGTATATACCAGTTACACTTATTTGCATCACGAACTTTTCAAGGCCGGATAGCCGGGGGAGGCAGTGGCAAATGACTTATATGTATGCAACTACTTGTCCACGTCTTTTATTTGCCCGGCCAGCCAGTTCTGTCCCTTTCTATAGCAGTTTCTGGTTGGGGATGCCGGATGCGACTTTAGCGTGTGTTTGTATGTATGTGAGAAGCGAATACCGAAGAAGTGCCGAAATATGAATGAACAAAGGGAATAAACTTTTCGGGTGTTTTTTTTTTTTTGAGGGGTTTCTTAGTTGGTAATATCCGGACTACCGTGACTAATATGCTGGAATGCTGAGGAACAAAAGAAAATGAAAATGTCGAAACAAGAAGAAACAGAAATCCCAACTGGCCGGATCCTCGAGGTCGCCAGGGAATCATGGTCTCTTTATATACTCGACGATACTCTTATGAAAAAAAGCTATTACCTTCAATCGTCCAAACCCCAATCCCTGTAATTCTCAAGTCCCGGTCAAAACTCTTCACTTGAGTCGGATCTATAAACAACCTCGAACATATAACATACAATACAAAGGCGATTCCCAAACTCACTTACACAGTAGCCGCCTCCTCATGAAAATGTTTTCTCTCATACGCCCCAATCTCATAACTCATTCTCATACATTCACATACATTCACTTAAACTCACTCTCACCAAGACCAGCTATAGCACATAGCCCTTACTTCCCATACTACATCACTAAAACATGAGACTCGTGATCGTCAATCGCCAAGTCTCACATTTTCCACAATCAAGCCGTTCACACCCGTCACTCAAGTCCTGTGCTCCCACAGTCAGTAACCCCCTTTGTCCGTGCTCCAATCAGAATCCCACACGCCCTCTAACTCTCATCCTGTTTCTAAACCGTTTCCCCTTCTCGGTCAGAGAAAGTAACCCTTTGGTAGAAGGAAAACAAACCACAGACCTTTCTTTTCTCTTATAATCATTCTAATTCGTTCTTCACTCAACTCACTTCATTCCTTCTTACCAAGTATAACACCATTTGTGAGGTCATCTTGTCTGTGCTGTGCATATTTATATGGCCTCCCACATGTTGTATCCACTGCACGTACATACAGTATAACCACAGCCGCCTATTTCCGTTGTATCACCCGCTGGCCGTTTAACCGCTTTTCTTGTACATACGTTTGTCTCTTCTTCATCATTGTATCAACTCACCTCTCATCCAGCCATGAAACCTTCACATTTATACTTTACTGGTCCGACAGACACTCGTTTCCCCAGTTTCTTTCTCGCTCTCATGCCTTTCCTCGTCTCTAAAACTCAATTACACATAGTCTGCTCTCGGCACACTCTGGTCCGTTCGTCACTCCCTACCCTGCTATATCCCCCACTTTCTAACAAAACGCCCGTCCCTCCTCTCGGACCTATTCACCGAGATCAATCATTAACCCTTGAAGTATCCCGTGTAACCCCTTAAACTTGTTCTTTGACTCGGCTTCGAGATTCTACTGACTCTTTGACTGATTCCTTCATTGATCTCTTATTCCTGCCAGCTGTCAGGCGATACACGTAGAAACTCTTTTGACGTTATCAATCTCTCGAGTCATACATAGGGTTATCAAATCTGATACATCAAATTAGGGTTTGAATTATCTTGCGTCATGTCATTTCTTAGACTCAGTCAAACCAAGAGGCTCTGCTTTTCTTCTCACCCTAAAGCAACATCTTTGGGTCGTTTCTACAATTTTTCTTCCTTTCTCGCACAATATACCCAACTTGGAAATCTCCATTCCCGAAGATCCACATTCGTTCTCCATTTTCTACGCCAATTCCCAAACTTCTTACGTTTTCTACGGCCTTACATGCTTTTTTCTTCCTTACGTCCCCTCTATCCGTTTATTTCCCCGTCTCTTACATTTTTCCTTACGAGGCCCTCCATCCCCGATTTCGCCGCCTCTTTAACTAGTCCCAATCCTACGTATACAGATAACCCTCGTTATCTGCATATCAAACCCAAACCCATATTTCACTACTACTGCCTTGCCCCGTTTCTTACCTGGCTTTGCCGGATTCCCCCGGCCATTTGCTCACCACCGCTGTGCCAAGACGCCCTTGATCGCACAGAGCATTCGCCGATTTCACCAATTCCGCCCGTCGGCCCGGCTAGCTTGTCCCGCCAACCTTCTTTTCCATACAATTGTTCGCTTCTTTGCTCGTCTTAAGTGTTTGCTTCGGCTTTCTTTCATCCCCTGTGATTCGCCATTTGTTCCGCCCATTAAAAGCAGAATAGCGTCATAACGGCCTTAAAATTCCACTGCCTGTTTTCCGCCGCAGTCCCTCAGCCACACAGGCCACCAAAATACAAGGAAATCCCCACATATCGTCATTCCTTGAATATAGAAA
This sequence comes from Huntiella savannae, assembly GCA_001483325.1. Classification (NCBI taxonomy): domain Eukaryota; kingdom Fungi; phylum Ascomycota; class Sordariomycetes; order Microascales; family Ceratocystidaceae; genus Huntiella; species Huntiella savannae. The sequence goes on from LCZG01000134.1 coordinate 9,931, forward strand.
TCTCCTCCGTCGCCGATTACCTCCTCATACCATATGATATATTCCCTTCTCCGTATCCGTTAAAGGCGAAATAAGAGACACGCCTCTAAACCCCACACCCAGCTCCGTTGTCTGCACCACTCTTTCTACCCTTTTGGCACGAAATCTGCAGCTTGGCGCATGTGATCCCCTCCCCCCCCAACAATCTGCATTCTCCCCAATCAAGTCCATCCCCGCGGAAAGCCATCCCAGAGAGAGCCTGCTTCTAGCTGCCACATCTGGAAATACTGAGGTATACCAGCAGGGAAGCACAAATAGGGAAAAATCCACAGGGACAAAGATAGGACTGTAAGAAAGGACAGATCCCCCTGGACCCCAATAGACGGCTTCAATAGCGTACCCTACCCCGATTAAGATAACGGCGTTCCGGTGTGTGACTTTTGGTTGGTCAGTTGGCAACAGGAGTAAGGCGAAAACTGGCAACAATTAGATAGCCTGGACACCGCTCTTTGGCCATATCAGACAAGACGGCGTCACAGCGATAAACGCCGATAAACAGTATAGCGTACCGACGACAGCTGGTCCCCGATATAAATAGGCCAAGACAAAGAGTCAATCGGCCTCATCTTTTTTGATCCTCGACATACCAAGAAACCATAACCACAACCACAACTCGACTTGATTGTGCATACCGATAATATCGACAACCAATAATCCAATTCTTCTTTCCAACCGCAACAACCATCAATAGTAACCACAATGGGCGTCAACGTCATCACCCCCACACTTAGCCACGCCAACCCCGTCACCACTTGCGGCGTCATGGCAGAGAACAAGTTCCAGAAGTTGGTCCTTGGCCTCAAAGAGGCTTTGGGCCCATCGTCGGGATTGACTTGCGATGATGTCGACTTAGATGCCCTGACTAAGCTCATGGAGGACTATGATTCCAACATGTCCGAATGGGAAGAGTATTATCTGGGCGACGAGCGTGCGGGGTATACCCGTAACCTAGTCGACGAAGGAAACGGAAAGAGTAATTTGGTAAGACCCATTTGATAATTGGCGGCATGTATGGTGGTAGTCGGTCGTCGAAGTGAAAGGCTAACCTCGTCTCATCAACAGCTCGTCCTCGTCTGGTCTCCCGGAAAGGGCAGCGCCATCCACGATCACGGCAATGCCCACTGCCTAATGAAGATTCTCCAAGGAGAACTGACCGAGGTCCGGTATGACTTCCCCGAAGACGACAAGGAGAGCCCAATGAAGGTTATTTCCGAAAAAGTATATCGCGAGAACCGAGTGGCCTACATGGCCGACGAGCTCGGTGTCCATCGTATCCGGAATGATGGAACCAAGTTTGCTGTGTCGCTTCATTGTAAGTTTATGCCCAACACGTTGTGATGACCATGGTGATTGCTAACCTCGTGACAAACAGTATACACCCCACCCAATGTAGCCAAAGGTGGTTGCAACGTCTTTAACGAAAAGACAGGCCACAGCAGCCATGTTTCCAAAGTGCAATATCATTCTGCGTATGGCCGCTTGCTTAAGGAGTAGAGAAAGAAGCAAAGGGGAAGACGAAGAGAAGAAGACATGTCGATGAAAGTGGAGAACATGACGTCGGTCCTTTATCTATCCAAACAAGGAAGGCGGAAAGACAGTAAGGGGAAGCTCAGGTCAGGCAGGTTGAGAAGTTGGGGAACAAAGTGGATGAATAGCACACTATCCCCGGAAGAGTAGTTTAAGAAACCAAGATTAATTGAACCATTTCATCATAATCCGACCAACAAGAACAAGAGAAAAAGAGGGGAAGATGTTTAAAAGGAGAAACTATCAGAGAACTCAAGCATTGGGCCGCCCTTCCGTCGGGTGCTTCTCCAGCCTTTGGGCCATACAAAACTTCCTATTCGGGTAAGTTCAAGGTCACGTGAAATCACGACATTCGCAATGCATATTTCCCATATTTCCCTGTGCAAGGTGGAGTTTTCCCGATTGGGAGACAGCTGGAAATATGCCATGTATGCACCCCCATCCACATTCTAGTTGTCATTAATCAGCAGAACAACGTTGCAGCAGCCACGTGACTCCGCGTCGTTCAGGCACTCTAACCCTTGTTCCATGCACCGCAGAGTGCCGCTATTGGAGTCACTAAAGAGCAGCAGAATGACGAAAACGCGTGCGCCCTTGTGAAACTTGAGACAACGACGACTTTAGATTGATTCATGGTGCCATTTTCTTTATTTTAACTTTTCGAAAGGAATCGAGTCATTGAAGGTACATGACTGGTTGATTAATTTGTCTCAGCTAAATGTGTATATGGGGTCCAAATCACAGATTGATACATACATACACGACAAGACCGCCACTTGTCAGATCCCTCACTACTGCGCCTCGATTGACGCTGGCTTTCACAGTTTCAAGCCGACGTGCATCCTCTGGTTCCACGCCCGATTCTGCTCTTTCGCTAGCCTTGGGCATCAGCCGAATTGCCCGTCATTGCTGACCGAAACAGTTTTGAGCAAAAGTGACGGTAGCTTTGCGGATGAACACAGCCCAACCTGAGGAAACCGTGCGCCCCTTTTCTTGTTTGTTATCCACCGTTCTGGGTCTTACCTTTTTGCATCCTTTGTTATTCCGCTTTTCACCTTGTCCCTTTTAACTTGCGACGGAACAGAGCCCCTCTTTGGCCATCGTCATACATATTCGCCTTGATCTGTAGCCCACCGACTTCCTTCATGCGCCCACAGGACAAAAAAAGAGCCTAATACAACAAACCTATAGTAGCCCAACTCACGTTTGCCTGAATAGTCAGCTCCATTCTTAGCCTTGTATATCACGAGGTAGCCCATTATTCCCTTTAGTCTTGGCCAATATCAATTCTCTTGTGCCCACCTTTCTGTCTCTATATTCGTCTCTCATTCACTCATGGTCGTAACCCGCAGTTGCAGTCGCAGTCGTCCATCTTCCCCACCTCGCACCAGCGAACTCCTACTATTCTTGGACCACAAAACTTGTTATTGGCGGGCTCCATCCCTGTCCAGTACCTGCTTGCCCTGTCGACTGCCTGAAATTGGCGCCGCTCCCGTTCTCAGCTGTCCAGACGATAATCCGGCGATAGTCCCATATTTTCATCCAGTACTAAATCGGTATGTCCCGGACAGCGTTCCGTGATTTTTTGCTGTCTATCACTCTACCAACCTTTTTGTTTTCTTTTTGAACCTTGATTATTCTTTTATTTCATATTGGGTGTGCCCTTGTCGCCAACGTTTGCGCGTCCCAACTTGACCGCAATGAATCCCCTTACCAATTCCAAAAAGCGGCCATTGTCATATCAACACTCGGATCCTAAGCGACCTTGTACTGCAAACAACGCAAATTACCCGATCGTCGTCATTAGTGATGACGAAGATGATCAGGATGTAAAGCCGCAGTTGATTCAGTCCCGGCCAATCGCCAAGCCGAAAGCTCCACAACCGCACCGAAATGTCTCCGGCCGGACACTCGGAGGCTTCGGTGGACAACCGGCCGGATCAGCCTCGTCTATGCCTGCTGGGTTTGGATTCACTTCGGCATACCAACTTGCGCGTGCGCAGGAAATGCCATTTCAGAATACATGGAGTTTCACGCCACCAGATCAATCGCAGAGCTCGATGCAACACATGTTGAATAATCAATTACCAAGTTTGATTAGCCAGGTCAGCCAGCCTTTTACGCAGCCACCATCTCTTCAGGATATGATTTCATATCCGGGTACGGCTTCCACGCAACCGCCAGATCAACAATTTCCCATTTTCAATCAGTATCCACAGCAGAGCATGGTTCCTGTACAGTTTGATATGACGCTTCCGAAACTAGAGTCTTCCGACCATAGGTACTCGGAACAAACAGTACCTGTCCCGGGTGGGTCGTCGTTCGCCAAACAAGAACCTCTTGGATACAATGAAATGGTACAATCAACGCCACAAGCCAACTCGCTCTCTATTCCCAAACGGGAGTCGATTGGCAACAATGGGTTTACCAAACAAGAGCCCCTGGAAGACAACGGTTTCCAAAATCCGCTACCGTTCGGTAACAACACGCTTCCTAGGATAGACACGAGTGGTCACGGCGGGTTCTACAATCACATGCAATCTAGTCCCAGCAGGCCCCCCAAGCAAGAGCCTATTGACAACTTTCTATTTCCCAAATTGGAGCCAGTTGACAACCTTACTATCTCGGCTGCGAACTCTCCTTTTCCAGGCCAGAGCGATGAACGCCCATCTTCACAAGGAATGCTGTATGTACCATCACCCGTGCCCAGCACCCCCGAGGAAGTTAAGGAAGAGGGATCTTCGGGTGCAGATGCTTTTAAGGAAGAGGAAATGCAAGTTGGCGACCTTACTAGCCCGTTCTTTGCCGACATCAAGCCCGAGTATCCGGTGAAAAACGAGTTTGTACCACATGGACTTCAGAGCACGATCACGTCCCGGACTTCTAGCCCCGGATCGGACATAATAATTCTCGGTAGTAGGCCAAAGGATAGTTCACCGGGATCAAGCTCAGATCTGATTATCGACGAGGAGAATTCGACACCGATCATGACCGAACAGATGATGCAACTTGTTCGAATGCAAGCGGAGATGCAAAGGCAAATGCAGATGCCAATACCAACGGCTATGCCGATTCGGAATCCGGTTTACCCAGGATTACAGTCTCATCCTAATAGCTCCAATGGCCGTCTGTCATGGCAGCAGCCTCGTCCTGCACCACCACGCCAGAACTATGGATACACCAACATTCGAGACCACGCCATGTTTAAGAACCTTGACATGGCTCGAAATGAAATGAAGGCAATCCGTCTGCGTGCCACGAAGGAAAAGCTTGAATTCTTACCAAAGGCCGTCCAGCCACATGCAATCCGGACGCCCATGTTGGGACATCAACTTCAGGTAAGAATATATAGTCATTGCCAGGTAATAGCAACCAGTTTAGTAACATTCATGTTCTTTAGGCACTTCAATGGCTTCTTAAAATGGAGAGCCCGTCGTTTTCCAAGAAGCTACCGTTGACGCAGTGTTGGTATCCAAGCGAAACTCCCGGAGAATATATCAATGCTCTCACTTCCTGTGGCGAGTCAGCTGAAGATCCGGACTCGGAACTTCTCCACAGTGGAGGTATACTTGCTGACGACATGGGTCTTGGGAAGACTCTTCAAATTATCTCTCTGATAATGTCAGACCCATCCGGATCTGGGCCAACGTTGATTGTCTGTCCTCTCAGTGTCATGAGTAACTGGCAGAAGCAAATCGAAGAACACGTTCGGCCCGATAAAAATACGCGAATCTTGATCTTTCACAGCCAAAAGGCAAAAGGGATTAAGAGCTCCGACCTCCGTAATTACGATGTCGTTATCACGACGTACGGAAGAATAGCTTCAGAAGAGACGGACCAAGCCAGAGCACGACCACTGAGAGATACCACTTGGCGTCGTGTTGTTTTAGACGAGGGTCACACTATTCGTAATGCATCGACTAAGACTTTCAAAGCAGCCGTCCGTCTGCGTGCCAAGTCCAAGTGGGTTGTAACTGGCACTCCAATGTAAGTTGATAGATGAAAGTGAGTAAAGTGAGCGATAGCAGTGGCTAACTTGTGATTGTAGTGTCAACAAAAAAGATGATCTCCGTTCTTTGGCTCTGTTTATTGGAGTTCATGAGAGTACGGTGGAGAAGCCTGCGTTCAATCGCTTAATGAACTCGAGTGAGGCAGCGCAAACATTTGTGGCAGATCTTTGTTTACGGCGAACCAAAGATATGCCCTTTATCAACCTCAAACTCCCACCCAAGACAGAACACATCGAGTACATTGAGTTTGAACCCAAAGAGATGGAGAATTACAAGGTACTTTTCGATGACGCACAACAAGCCGCGAGACAATTCTTCGGCAAGGAGAAAAACGCTTTGTGGACAACTGTATTGGAGAGACTTTTGCGTCTTCGGCAGTTCTGCGACCATTGGACTATGTCGGCCAAGAGAGCCTTGGAGGATGGAGAAGACGAAGAGGGTATATGGGCGCCGGATGACCACGAGCCGGGGTCTGTAGAGCGTTTGGAGGCTTTCGTTCGGAGAAGAGAGTTATGTCCATTGTGTGTGGATACGTTAAGACCGTCGTGTGTACCAGTCATGACAGAGTGCGGTCATGGATTTTGCGATGCTTGTATCAGAATGCAGGCGCAAAACGGGCTTTTTAATTGCCCTAAGTGCGGTTGCGAACAGTTTCTTGGAAACCTAATTAGTTCGACTTTTGACGAAGAAGACGATGTTGATTCGGTTGAGTCCCGGCGACACAGTTCCAAGACTGCCAAACTCTTCCAAGTTCTTGAGCGTACTTTGCAGAATCCCGATTCAAAGATTGTTATCTTCTCACAATGGACGTCTTTTCTTAATATTATTGAGAAGGGTCTTCAAGACACGAGGCATCGGTGGGTCCGTCTTGACGGTACCATGGCAAGCGAAGATCGTGACCAAGCCATTACCGGACTGCAGACCAATCCACGAGTACGCATCATGCTGGCCAGTCTGAAGACAGCCGGTGTAGGAATTACGTTGACAGCAGCTGACACAGTTATCCTTGCGGATACGTGGTGGGCTCCTGCCATTGAAGATCAAGCCATTGATCGTATTCACCGACTGGGCCAGACAAGACCAACCACCGTTTACAGATTGGTGGTGAAGGGGACGGTAGAGGAAGGTGTCATTCGGATTCAAGATGAGAAAAGAGAGATTTTTGCAAGTGCGTTCCAAGAGAAAGCGCGGAGACTTAATGATTCAGATGCGCAAGGAATGGTTCGTCGGCTGTTGCAGTAAAGAAGTTTGGGTATTTGGAAGCTATCGCGCACAACATACGAGAGTGGCGAGTTCTTTGTTGAATTTTATAGAGTGGTCTAGATATTTGCCAGCAATGAGCAGTGAATAATGAACGGCGAGTTCCTGAATACTGAGGTTATAATAAGCTATGACGTTGAATGCCGATTTGGGAAACCACATGCCAGGTGGCAATGTTAAGTGGCAGGTGGCAGGATTTTTGAGAACAAAAGCCAATGACGATTTTGTGCATAGGTCGAGCGAGAGTCCAGGTTGATATTTTTGGGATTTTTTCGAGGTCTTCTTAGACTTAGTATTGATTATTGGACTTTTGTTTTCACGATTTATGACGGCCGATTCGTATGAGAGCTCGACAACACACGATATTGTATATAGGGATCACATGATTTGAAGCGAGATATCCACACGACATAGACTCCGGTCTCCCGACCTCTACCGGCCTTCCATCCGACCATCCGTCGGCATTACAGTTACACAACTACAATGCCCCACCCACCGCCGTCACGCCTGACAGTTCACGCCCTCCGAGGTCTCGTCCTCGGAACGTCCTGTTCTCTCGCCTTGATAGCCGAAGAACGCCGGCGCCGAACGGACCTTGCCTGGACGATCATCGATAACGGACGATTCCTTAAAAGCCAGAGATGTTACCACTCTGGCGGTCTCGCGACGATCCGCGCGCGCTTTACAGAGACTGGAGACTATTTACCGGTACCGGAGGAGGGGTGGCCACGCGCTGAGGATGTGAGGAGGGAGTTTGTAAGATGTGATGATGAGTGGGTTGTAGAGAAAATACGGAGAGATCGGGAACGGAAGGAGGTGGAGAAGGCTGTTGAGGAGAGGAGGAGAGAGAGATTAGGGTTGGTGGAGAGGTTGAGGGGGGATTTGCAGAGGGGGTCTGTTCCGAGTTCGGTGTTGCTGAGGGGGTTGCAAGAGGTTTGTGATGACAGGACGGAGACGAGTGAGTTGGTGGAGGTTATGATGCAGGTTGAGGCGGTTATGATGGAACGAGGCGATCCATTGGCGGTTGCGAGGGCTTATTTGATTTTGGTGGCGAGTCAGAGGGTTGAGATGGGGGAGTTGATGAAGAGGAGACCTTGGGATTTGATTTCGAGGTTACTTGAGACGGATAACCTATATCACTTGTCAGTGGGGCAAAGGCCGGTATATTTCGAAATTGCGGGGAGTATCCTAGCTTATATCCTCCCAACATTACGACAAGCACACGACCAACGATATCTTAGAATGCTAGACAGCATATGTCGAGCGTTAATCCTCGATACAGATGGCTCACTAACACGCGCCCTCTTAATATCCTCCTCAACACATGCCAAAATCCTCTCTGAAGATCTAACCCTCCGAACATCACGACTCCCCCTCGAAGAATCCGCCCTTTTCGCTCGAAATCTCGCCCGCTGCGCCGACCTCGCCGCTCTCAGAGTCCCCAAAGTATGGAGTCCCCTCGTTGGAAAACGCTGGCTCACAGTGCGTCATCTCCTTGACGATATGAAGCGCATGTTAGCAGAAGGAAGGCCAGATCTAGCAATAGCGTGTTTTGAAGGACATGTGCAGAATGGGTTCCCGAGGAATCGGGGGTGTCTTTCTATGGCGGTGCGAGCGGCTGATGGAGCGGAGGGTGACTTTACCGAAGGGGCTATAAGGGTTTTGAGAGTCGCGAGACGTGCGGGGTATGATATTACGGGGGAGCTTGAACGGGGCATTTCACGACGCATGGATGTGTTGGAAAATGCGATTTTGAGGAGGGATAGTGGTGGTTTGGGGGTTATGAAGGAGCATTTAGAGACACTCTGGAGTGACTTGGATGACCTTTCAGAATGTGTTTCTCGAAACTCATATAACAGGATTATAAGAGGATGTCTCCGAACAAGAGATTACATGTCCGCAATCCACCTAACATACCTCCAAATAACCCCCACAAACCCCCTCCTTTCCGACCCACGCGTCCTCGCAAACCTCATCTTCGCACTCTCCGCTACAAGGGAATACCACCTCCTCACCGGCCTATTAAATCTCATCCACACCCCCGACCCACTTGTCCGAGCCGCCCTTCATCGCGCCCGGAAACGGACCATGGCATTCGCAGCAATGACTAGTTCACCGACCCTTCGCACGGCGATATTATCAGGCTTATCGGCCATGGACGAGGTATCTTCCCGGTGGACTGGCGAAGATGAGGCGGATCGAGATAGTGGGATTGGCTTGGATGACGAGCGGGGTAGAGAAGCGGAGACTGAAGACCCGTTTGCTGCGTTGGCGGATGCGGTGCAGGCTGAGGAGACTCCCATGGTGGATATACAAACGGACGAAACACTCTTAGAACCCGCCACAGAGGAGAATTTCCCACCGTTATTAGCACAGCTTGTTCATAAACTTGCTATACCAAAAGAGGGTGGTAACCCTAGAATATAAGCCCCACCATACACATAAAGAATAGAATATAATCCCATCATCACAATCTCATCATGATCTCACCAAGTCCATAGTACCCCCATCAAGATCAAAAATGCCCCCTAGTAACCCGCAACTCACCGCGCTACTTAAGCCTCAGGGCAAGTGGCTTCTCAACGCCGCTGAAACGGGGTTAGAGAGGAGTATCAAGTTCAAGACGTTCACCAAGTGCTGGGTATGTACATACGGAATCTCCGCGTGTATAGAATAGTCAAGCTGACTTCTTAGGACTTCATGACCGCGGTGTCTCTTGAGGCGAAACTTGCTAATCACCACCCTGAATGGTCTAATGTACGTATAACTCTTGTTTTTATCAATACAATGCCGGTAACTAATGGATAAGCTAGGTTTATAACACTACCTTCATCCGCTGGACAACCCATGAGCCGGCTGGTCTCAGTGATCTTGATATCAAGCTTGCCCTGCGCACCGACGAACTTGCTGCTGCCTTTGGCGAAACCAAGGAGACTGTCGCTGCCGTGGAGAATACCGCTGTCCCTGAGGTAAGCGGGTCTTGTGTCCTGACTAGTCTTGCGGGTGCCGCTGCTGGAGCTGCAGGTGGTGATTGCTGTGTCCCCAAGAAGAAATAATCCATAAGAAATCGTAAGAAACAAAATTAATTCAATATAGACACAATTAAAACAATAATACAACTAAATAAATGTAAAAAAAAGTCATGACGCATGACCACTTTCCCCGGTCGCGCCTCCCACCATAAACAAGACAGCACTTTCATGATCACCATCTAATGAACGCCATATCTTCTTTTCCTTGGCCGATACAGCTGATTGAACAAAGCCTTGAACCAAACGAGACCACCAAATGAATATAAAAAAACAATTTTCTAAAACTCTACCACCCTTACTACTTACACCCATTTACTGGGCCTTCTTAAGCTTAGCGAGCTTCTTCTCACGACGAGCCTTGCGGGCATCGTGGGAAGCCTCAGTGTCAAGAAGCTTGTCCCACCAGCGGAAAGAAGAGGCGTAGTTACCAATGAACTTCTCGTGGTGCACATCGTGGTGCTCGGCGCCGGCCCAGAAGGGCAGGAAGTGGCGAAGAGACCAGGGGAAGTCGTAGCCTGAGTGCGAGTCGACAGCCTGGAAAAGACGGCCGACAATCCACACGTACATGGTGAAAAGGTGGAGATCCTTGGTGAGGTAGACCCAGAGAGCGGGGGAACCGACGGTGCCGATACCGAGAAGCATGACTTCGATGGGCGAGGCGTATTCAGCGGCAAGACCGAAGGGAGCCGAGTAGTAGTGGTGGAGCTTGTGGATAGCCTTGTAGAGGGGACCGTAGTGAAGAGTGCGGTGAAGAACGTAATGCCAGAAGTCCTCCATGACGAAGAAGATGCAGACCTGGTAGAAAATCTTCCACCAGGGGGGGAATGGGACGCCGTAGTCCATACCACAGAAGGTGGCGATGGGGTGGAAGAACCAAATTTGAGGGAGTTCGACGGTGAAGTGGGAGGCGAGAACCAGGGCAGCGCAGTTAAACTGCTCTCTCCAGGTGGGAATCTTGGTCTATACAGGACAAGTGGGGTTAGTTTTGATGATATACGAAGAGATACAGTTGATAAGACTTACAGGCTGGAGCTTGTACTTGTCAAAGTAACGGATCTGGCCAATGATAATCCAGGGAAGGGCACGACCAAAGTAGAAGATCTCGTGCATGGTGAAGCTCATGATACCAGTGGCGAGGACATCGTTGCCAATCCACAGGTACCAAGCAGCCCAGAGACGCTCAATGGTGTTAAGCTGGACATTGTACTTGGCCACCTCATCGACAATGGTGAGATAGTTTTGCGTTTGGTTTAACGCGAACGACGTCGCGTTTCTATTTACCGAGAAAAAGACATGTTAGTTAGAGTTGTATGTAGTATAGCCAGAATGCAAAGACATACGCAATAATGGACATGGTGATGGTTTAACCAGACGTGTTTGTAAAGTCGTGTTATCAATGGAAACTCAAGAAACGTGACAATCCGGAAAAAAACGAAGTAAGGAAGAAAAGAAGAAAAAAGAAGAAGAATTAAATAAAGTGTAATGAACGGCAAGAATCAACGTGATTTCTAAAATGCCAAAACCGTGAAAACTAAAGAAGGAACACAAAATATGAAACCTCTTTCCTGTTGTTATAACAGAAATCGCAAGGGGGGAGAAAAAGGAGGAAAGGCGGATTAGTTGGTGTCTTTTGAAAGTGAATGAACAGACGGAATAACAAGTGTAGCAAGGAAGGTGCTAACGCCAATGTGGTTTTTTTTTTCGGGGGTAGTAGTGCTGCGGGAGCTTGTGATTGGGGATTAGCGGGTTGAAGTTATAGGCTTTGAGAGGATTCAAGTCACTGGTGTGGACTGGATTAAATGGAAAGTCAATGTTGTTGATATATCCGAAAATGAAGTATGGTAGGTCGGAAGGACGGACAGATGGTGTTTATATATAAAACTATCCGACTATCCGGTTGACAATCTAGTTCCCCTCCCCCACCACTTGCGAGTACGAAGCCATTCGTGTTCTAGCCTTATACCAAACACATGCGCTCATCCCAATCGTAAACTAAACTTGTCTATTTCCCCATGTATCGTATCACCCATCAGTCTACACCAAACCAAGCATTCCGCAAAACCCATTCCAACAATGAGCCCATCAGTAAGTGAGTGACCCGACAATCATCCCATGGCCATCCCTCAAATATCGACAACCCCTCAATACCTGTCAAACCCGCCCGTCAACGCCACACTCCCTCCAAATCGTCAATTCCTATTGGCTGCGTATTCGGATTTTGTCCCCATCGAGATCTCCCCCTGTGGCGTTATCCCCTGCACTGTTCCCCTTTGTGGCGTTCGCATTCGTGTTCTGGAAGAATTGGGAACAAAAAAAAGTACCACCCACCTTCTACACTTACCACCATACATATAACGTCCACTTTGTGGCTCATCTCAGTCAAAATCGGGGAAGGATCCTCTCTCAAAGGAGGCCCATGGACTACATACATACATACATTTACTGACGTGGCGAACTGATCAATGCCCATGGACTTTCTCACTCACTTTTAGTACATCCCGTCGTGGCTATGGTTGTGTTCCTGCCCGATGGAGTGGGGAATTCAAGGGGGAGGGGCAACAAATCCACCCACCACCAGTTTAACTCGATCTGATAAGCCCCTACCCATCGTGACTTGTTTCCAAGAGTAGCCTACAGGGCTAGCATAACACTTTACGCATCCATTCACGCCATGTCTATTTTGTCCTCACTCATCCTAAGAGCATCGCTCATGGACGGACAATATTATCTATGCAACCTCAAACTTGCTCCTCAAATCCTTCCATAAACTTATCACACCACTATAACTCAGACCGCCCCTTTCCCCTCTGCACTTCCCAGCCTCACAGCAAGTCCTGATTATCCGTTCATCTTGGCTTTAGACTTGTCAATCTGTGCCTCGCTGGTTTCACTATGCCTCATGCATTTCATACCACAATGCTTCTTGACATGTCCAACAAACATCTACGAATGCGAAAACGTCGCATCTGTCTATGTATTCGCCTATTGCAGTCATCCGTCGTTAATCTCAATCCCAGTCAATCATGGCAAAACATTCGTCCCTCATCCAGGGGTCAACCACACTTTGATCTCTACAATGTAACCCTAACATTCGTCTCATTTAAACTCGTACAATGTCACGTGTCTTCTATAATACAATATTCCTACACATCTATGACCGTAACCACCGACTGTACGTCCACCGAATGCGATCCAAAGCCGCCTTTTGCCCCGCAATCTTGCCGTTAGCCAGGGCCTCAACATCCTGCAAGAAACACTCTTCAATTTCACCCCGAGGCAACAACCCCGTCCGACCCACCAGATTCCGCAACAAGTGAATCTCACACAGCAATAAACCATGCTCCTTGTATGATAGGACTTCCTGTCCGTCAGGTCCAGCGTTGGCCAGAATCCGGTCGATATTCCGGAGGATCATGACACCCTTACGGGAGTTTCCAGTCTGCTTCCCACCGCTGGAGAAGAAACCAGCAACGTATTGGCCAACAGCAACACTAACCAAGATACCGGGAGTCAAACCGACGAAACCAAAGACCAGCTCCTGACTCTTAAGAAGCGAGTCAATACCACTGAGAGCAACCTTGACGTCAACCTTGGTCTGCTGCACCTGGATTAACAGGGCACGGACAAGATCTCCACGCACTGTGCCAAGGAACGGCCGCCGAATGTTCTGTTCATATGCCCGGAGAACCGGGGTGACATCACCCTCAGCAACCTTGGCCTGAATCTCAGCAATCGCTATTTCTGACAAAGCAGATGGCGAGGAACCCTCTGGGACCGCGAACTGCGGCTTCTCAACGGCAAAGTCAACCACCATGCGCTCAAGAGACTCAAGGTCAGCCTTAAGAGAGTCCCGAGACATGATTGCAAATTCGCTCTTCTCATCGTGGCGGATGGTCCGAATGAGCTTGGTGATGGGATCAACAACCCAGTTGAGGTAGAAGTCACGGGCCGTGATACCCAGATCACGGATCCATTGGATGATTTCGGCCCGCCGATTGGTCAGGATGCGGAGGATGGCACCTGAGGAGAAAATGGCAATACTGGCAGGGAGCCACCAGCGTACAAGAACACCAGGTTTACCGTTAACCCGGAGAAGTTTCTGAGTGCGGTCAGAGTGCTGGATAAGTCCACTGCCGAGGATCTTGTGGAGACGCTTTGCAAGAACAGCTGGGGCGTTTGAGACCGAGGGGACATTGCTAAAGTCTTCAGCGTTTAAGCCCGAAACAGAGTCCTCCTGGACCAGAGAGAAAACGCGTTCTTCGAACTCGGTGACATTAGCTTTGAGAGACAAAACGTTTTCCAAGACTGTGTCAATCAAGGCTACAGTTTTCTCAACAGAGGACTTCCAGTCTTGGCCGTCATCGGATTTTGTGCTTGCTTGGTCGTCGGAAGTCCCATTAAAGACAAGTCCTTCATCCATAAGAACACCAAGACCACTGGCAGTCATGTAGCGCATACGCTTGAGTTGCTTGCGCTTTTCCTGAGCCTCAGCTTGAGCCTGGGCGAACGGAGTCATGAGCTTAGTGCTCATGTCATTGAGGGTGCGTTCATGGATAGTCTCTTTGACGATGTTGTAGAAGTGATTCCAGCCACCGTTAATAGCAGCCCGGGAAGATCCAACTGTACCTTCCGCGCGGTTAGCCCTGATGGCGTGTAAACGGGCACGGGACTCGGCATAAATTTCCCGACTGAAAGTCCAAAGCTTTACAGGCGAGTTTTGAATAGCGTAGATGGTGCAGTATCTGTACGAGCTGAGAACCTCGTTCCAGTACCACAAGTCATCTTGCAGGTTAATGTTATCCTGCAACAAGGTCTCCATAACCAAACCAAAAGTTTGAAGAGCCGCCTTGCTGACCAGTCGCCATTCAACCTCCGTCTGATAGTGGTTTTTGACATCCCGAGCTTGGATGTGGTCATCTGCAGTTAAACCAGATTGTTCTAGGTACTGCTGGAGTTGCCATGACGAGAGTTGAGATGAAGCAGATGGAGTGACTGAAAGCTTCTGGGTAATTTGGATGAGTTCCTTGACACGAGGAGACTCAATAATGGCAGCGATTTCTGGGACTTTTCCAAGAATCGAAAGGGTGTCTGCGTTTTCACCAGAAGGTCCCGAAAAGGGAATCCGGTTCAGTTGGGCATCAATTTGCCTTACCCGACTGGCACAGAGGAAATCAACATTGGTTAGTGCACGTCTTTAGAACCCAAGAGTAACAAACTCACTCTGAGATGACCGACATGGCGGAGAGATGTACCAATGTCAGGTATCACAATCAATAAACCTTAGATGGGATGTCCCGGTATATTAGACATTAAACGGTTCAGCCCGCATGTAGTGGAGTTGTATAAATCAGCCACACGGTCGTCCAACTGTAGGTAAATCAGTGGCGTCTGTTTAGGTCTGAGGTTAAGGAGCTCGGACGTAGCTCACAGACTTGGGCTTCGCCTAGGTTCGTGAGAACCCTACAGTAGGGTTTACTGAAAAGAGACAATTTGTTATGTGGTAGGCTCGTATGGCGTAGCTCCCTCCCCCTTTCTACGGGTTCAAGTTCTGCAAGATTGGCGGAAATCCATGATCAAGCTGTCGTTTTAGGCCGTGATATTAAGTTAGGCTTAGTGTGACAGTAATCAGCTTGATGTACTGATACAGAATTTGGTCCCTTGATAACAACACATGTTTGAACTGTCCAATCACAAGCCAACACTTCTAGAAAACCCTGGTTCACAGGCCCGGCTCAGGCGGGGGAGGGGGAACGAGAACCAGCTACAGGCTCAATCCAAACGTCACAGTTACAACAGGGCGGATAAAAGAAAAAACCAAAAGTTTGGAATTGCGGTAAAGAATACGGGAAAGCCTTGGGCCTAATTTACGAGACAAAGGGTTTGTCTCTCTACTATGTCACTAGAACTGACTATTTGGGCCATGTGCAGGTAAACCTGCCATGTCGGTTGTTCCCCTCACTAGAAAAAGCCCCTAGAAGCTCACTAAAAGACACCAACTGTAGCACTAGACTGATAGATGGCTTTTACCCCGTGCTTTAGTTCCCCTCCCTCCCGACCCCGCTGTCGTCACCAAAAAGCAACTAAAGAACAACGCCAGCTCAGCCCTTCTACAGCTGGCTCGTACAGCCAGGCCAGACTGCACCAGCAAACTCTGATCACGAATTGTCTTTGTAAAGCAATTGTGCAAGTCACTTGTCGTAACTCCCCGTGCTCTGTCTTCTTTTTCACAGACCCTTTGTTTGTGACTATTGCCCCCTTCTCAGGCTGATACCTGTCTATCGTTCTTTAGGCTTTCCCCGGTCTTTCTAGAGCGTGTTCTACTTCACCTGTCTCTACATACTTTGCTGTCTCTTGGCTAATCAATACTCCCCACTTCTTCGTCTGTACAATCTAACCCACTAGACTACATCTAACCCGCCATTTAACCCGCCAGTCTAGCCCAACCCATCCACTCTCCGCACCACTGCATCTTTGATCTGCTGCTGCTAGCATCCGTCGATCGTTCTTTTTACTGCGTCGTCATCTGTTCTGCCGCTAAATACATACACGTCTGCTTAATCTCGCACTACTCTACTATTACATCAACAACCACTTTCTCTACATATACATTGCCTTTTTCTCGACACCATGGCCACCAACCGCAACTACGATTTCCTTGTGAGCCCGACCCTTTTTTCTGCTTTATGCTGCCCCGCCACCTTTGATATGACGGAACCTGATCTAGGCACCATTTCCGGGTCCTATGCTGTGGGGGAGGAGTGCTGCGTAATCCCGGAGTGGGGGGCCGTCCAGTCCGAAGAGGAGCCATGAATTCGGGCCGTATTTATGGAGCTTGAAGGACGCCGAGTCAGTTTGCACTGTAATCTTGGTCGCACTCTAGGTTGGATTGGGTTGAGTCCCCCTGAAGCTTGGATGACGCACTCTCTTTTGTTGCACAGGCCAGGCGTGGCGCTGATGATATCTTTTGTCATGGATGTTGGTGGAGGTAGATGGTGATAAGGCCTTGGGATATCCTATCGTTGACTTGCCTATATTTAAGAGTGTCTACTAACTATGTTGTTGTTATCTTGATATAGATTAAGCTCTTGCTTATCGGTGATTCCGGCGTCGGCAAGTCTTGCTGTCTGCTGAGATTCAGTGAAGATTCGTTCACTCCCTCCTTCATCACCACCATTGGTATCGACTTCAAGATCCGCACAATCGAACTCGATGGCAAGCGTGTGAAGCTTCAGATTTGGGATACCGCTGGCCAGGAGCGTTTCCGTACCATTACCACGGCATACTACCGTGGAGCCATGGGTATTCTGCTTATCTATGATGTCACTGATGAGCGGTCGTTTAACAGTGAGTTTTTGGCGTTAGAGCATCGAATGTGGATCACAAAACTAACAAACTGTAGACATCCGTACTTGGTTCCAGAATGTCGAGCAGCACGCTACCGAAGGTGTCAACAAGATTCTCATTGGTAACAAGTGTGATTGGGAAGAGAAGCGTGTAGTGTCTACGGAGCGCGGTCAGGCACTGGCTGACGAACTCGGTATCCCATTCCTTGAGGTCTCGGCCAAGAGCAACATCAACATCGACCAGGCCTTCTACAGCCTGGCCACGGATATCAAGAAGCGCCTGGTGGACAGCTCGAAGAATGAAAAGGAGACGACGGGTGGTGTCAACGTCAATGACACCAACAACAAGGGCAGTGGATGCTGCTAAGGGGAACATGGACTTTGCACAACCTATTTCCTCTTATCCTCTTCCTCCTTTTTTCTAAAAATTCGACCTGATCATGGCAACGAAAACGACGACGACAATGTTTATTCCCTGCTACGCTTCTTATGCTGATGAAATCTTATGGGACGACGGATTTTGTTGGGGTTTTTTCTTATTTTCTTATTTTCCTGTCCTTTTGCTTTTGTGTTTTTCTACGGTCGCGGCCATCTGGTGGCAGGCGGCGGACAAGACGAGGAAGTCGGGACTTGGCAAACGACGAATGTATACACAAAGGTTACAGGCTTTCTTTGATAGAGGCCGTGGCGTAGTGGCATGTAGAAGGAACCCGACATCTCGGGCATACACAACGACACGGGGTATCTACGTTTGATTGCAGATGTAGCCCGGGTTGTAGTTGACTGATAGTCGTTGGTCTGGCCTGCCACCGGAATTAGGTGTCTTTGTGGCGGTCCTGTCTAGCCGGTCGAGATGTCCTTTCCACTCTTTTATACCCTTTGCTGTGGGCCCCTTTAGGGTTCTTTTTTGCTGTTTTTAGTGTTTTTAGTGGTGTGTCGTTGGTCTTGGTCATGTGTTTGCCGGTTTTTGTGTTATTTTTTGTTTCTTTGCTTGTCTGGCTACTTGTCTTGTGTTTAGAGATTCCGAATAGTCTTGGTCTGGTCTGGAGTTGCTGGTTCTTGGCTGGGTTCTAATATACAGCACCTTTTATATATATGTATGTATGTGTAGTTGACTTTATTGTGAAGCTATGTGATATTGTGTAACGTTTGGTCTGTAACGTTTATTCTGTAATTATTGACTGGGTTTAGGCAGTGACTCGGGGTTTATAGTAGTGCTGGTAGATACTCATGTTCTGGCGTCGTTTTTGTTCCTCGTTCTTGGTTTTTTCTTCATGTTTCCGCATTTCATCTGCATATCTTGCAAGATCGTCCTCCTCGGGCCATACTTCCATAACGATTCGTGCACGCATGTTCGTCTTCCGAGCGGCACCGCCTGAAGTGACGAAGTGGACTTCTCGTGAGTTCCAAGAACGAATGAATCGCTGGGCTTCAAGGTAGGATGTAAAGAGGAGGAGGTATTGGCTACTTCCCAGGTTCAATGGGTTCTCCCCAGCTTCTGCGCGTACGCGGTTTTCGTCATTTAGACTTGTTTCTGGGTCATCGGCCCCGGCCATGGAATCTGTTGAATCGTAGGATGTTGGCCAGTGGGTCTTGGGGGTATCGGTGGGGGGAGTGGGAGCGTGACGTCGGGCTGTGAGGTTTCCGTCGGCTAGACTGAAGGCTATACCCTTGCGACACCATGATCTCGCTAGACCCCAGGGAATGCCACGGGCGCGTTCATCGTCGTTGATGAGCATGTATAGACGACCTAGGGTCATTTGGTCGCCGATGAGAAATAATTGTACGAGGGTGTTTGGCCCCGTCGCTTGGATGCCTCCGCAGGGATCGACGGCGTATTCACGGCGGCGGAAAATATTCGCTTTGTAGCCGGGGCGGAAGCGGTGTAGGATGTTGGGGATGGATGTGGTTAGTTCGGTGGACAGCTGGTAGCGGCTGCTGGGCCCGGTTATACTGTAGGAGAGGGTTTCTGGCGGTGACGGCGTGTAGGCGGGTCGCGAGGTGTAGAGGGATTGGAGACGGAGGAGCTCGGAGCGGTAGATTAGGGCGTTGGTTTCGGTGGGGAAGAGGAGGTGGTAGGTTCCGGTGGGTTCGAGGGTGCGGGGGTTTCGTTTGGGGATGACTGCGGAGTGGGGGTGTTAGTTAGTTTCCAAGATTGGGCTGGATCAGAGAAAAGTACCTTTTAAAATGGACCAGAACTTCCCGGGGATATGTAACCCCCTCGGCAATATCCTATCAAAGTCCCCCGCACTCAAGCCCTCCACGGCCCCTCTAACAGTCAACATAGCCAGATTCTCCGCCTGAACACCCCAATACCTCGCTCTAAAACTCGGCGGACGACTTCCTAAAATCGGATACCGCGCCCGCATATCCCGCCACGACTCATGCTCCCGCTTCCCGCTGGCCTCCTCTACTCCTTGGGCTTCAAGGTCATCGGCGCGGCGGCGCCGCGGCGGTATGTCCCAGTCGGGGGTGGTGATGGGGAGTTCGGGGATGTCGCTTGTGGGGGTGATGAGGGTTGGTTTGGGGGGACTGGGGTGGTAGGAGGTGCGGGTGGGGAAGAGTTGGGTGAAGATGGATTTGTGTGATGTGTGGGGGGCTCGGGGG
>LCZG01000135.1:0-23502 GCA_001483325.1 Huntiella savannae
CCCACCTACCACACCTCTCCTCTCCGCCTCCGAAACCCGCCTAATATCCACCTTCTTCACCAACATATCCGCGCCCTGGGCCCCCGACTGGCCGAATCTCTCCTTCCCCACGGACCCCTACGAAATCGACATGCAAAACCTCCAATCAACTTCCCTCGCGCACGCCCACGACGTCGCCAACGTTCTCGCCCCCGAGAGTTCCCTTGAAGATGTCCACGAGGTATATGAAGCAGCGGCCACCTTATTTCAGAATGCCCAGGGTGGAGGGGATGCAACGGTGCCCTTCACATGGGGAAGTGATGAGAATTTTCACCCCGGGAATCCATATATCCCGCCAGCTACAGTCCAAACCGCCCGGATATCCCAAGAACGCGCCGCAGTAAACCACTGGTTCCGTCCTCCAAACGTCCATCCCCACTCAACACCAACACCAACCCCCATATCCACATCCACCTCCGCACAGAACCCTTCTCCCCCCTCACCCTCACCAGCTTCAATCCCCCCCTCACAAATCCCACCACCATCTCCAAAACGACACCGCCTCTCTCAACAACAACAACCACCGTCATCATCACCTTCCCCCTCCTCAACACCGGCCCCGAAACGCCGAAAAAGCACACACACGAACATTCCCACATCTACCGTGCCAGAACCATCGCCTCTTTCCCCTTCTACAACCACCAAACGACGTCCTCGACCCCCTATTCCAAAGGAACCTCGCCGTAACTTGACAGAAGCCCAAAAACGTGAAAATCACATTGTCAGTGAACAGCGTCGTCGCACTCAGATTAAAGTTGGTTTCTCCGAACTCACAGAGATGGTTCCTGGATTACGTGGAGGTGGTTTTTCAAAGAGTGCTATATTATCAGTTACGGGAAGTTTTCTTAGAGATTTGGAAGAAGGAAATAAAGCCCTGGAAATACAGTTGAAGGGGTTACGAGGGGAGAATTAGTAAATTAGTTTCCATATAAACATGTAACAGTATATATAACCAACGCATTCAGTTTGACATCATCTCAAGTACACACAAGCATAAAAGGAATCAATTTTACAGTACCTACACCATCCACACACTGTATACTTCAACTACAACAAACAACAACAAACATCACTCAAAAATCACTCAAAAAACTTGGAATTTTCAATTATTTCATTATTCATTTCTTCTGCCTTTGTCACAGCAAACACTAGACATCGGTTGATTCAAATCTATCCACATTTAAGCAGAGGCATCGACCTTGGCAACGTAGGCCAGAAGGTCAAGGACACGGCGGGAGTAACCCCACTCGTTGTCGTACCACGAAACCAGCTTGACGAAGTTGTCGTTGAGCGAGATACCGGCCTTGGCGTCGAAGATGGACGAGTTGTTGTTGCCGTTCATGTCAGAGGAGACAATGTCGTCCTCGGTGTAGCCCAGAACGCCCTTAAGGGGACCCTCAGCAGCGGCCTTGACGGTGGCCTTGATCTGCTCGTAGGAAGCACCCTTCTCGAGGCGGACGGTAAGATCGACAACGGAGACGTTGGCGGTGGGGACACGCATCGACATACCAGTCAGCTTGCCGTTAAGGGCAGGGATGACCTTGCCGACGGCCTTGGCGGCACCGGTGCTCGAGGGGATGATGTTCTGAGCAGCGGTACGGCCACCACGCCAGTCCTTAGCGGAGGGACCGTCAACGGTCTTCTGGGTGGCGGTGTAGGAGTGGACAGTGGTCATGAGACCCTCAACGATACCGAAGTTGTCGTTGATGACCTTGGCAAGGGGAGCCAGGCAGTTGGTGGTGCAAGAGGCGTTGGAGATGACCTTGGACGAGCCGTCGTAGGTGGTCTCGTTGACACCCATAACGTACATGGGGGCATCGGCAGAGGGGGCCGAGATGATGACGCGCTTGGCGCCACCCTGAAGGTGAGCAGAGGCCTTCTCGACGGTGGTGAAGACACCGGTGGACTCGACGATGTACTCGGCACCGGCACCAGCCCACTTGATGTTGGCGGGGTCACGCTCCTGGAAGAACTGGACCTTCTTGCCGTTGACGACGAGACCGTCAGCGACGACCTCAATGGTACCGTCGAAGACACCGTGGGTGGAGTCGTACTTGAGCATGTAGGCCTATAATAGAACAAGAAACAGTTGTTAGTAAAAGGCACTTTAACCGTAAAGTCCCCACTTTCTTTTTGACCCTGGCGATCCCGCATTGCAGGATTACACCTTTTCGCTCATTGCGTGCATGCAGCATGCAAGACAAGCGAAGCATGTCAACCATTGAAAAAAGCACCCAATGATATCCATAGCCAGACCACCAAGAAAGTGAGACTCCAAAAGTAAACAACAGAAAAAATAAACTTACAGCGTAGGTAGGCTCAATGAAGGGGTCGTTGACAGCGACAACCTCGACGTCAGAGTGACCGACGGAGTTGCGGAAGACAATGCGACCAATGCGGCCGAAACCGTTGATACCAACCTTGACAGTCATTTTGATAGATGGAAGAGATGTGAAGAGAAAAAAGGGATCGATGGGGATGATGAAGAGAAGAAAAAAAAGAAAAGAAAAGAAGAAGGGAAAAAAGCTGCACTGGAAGAGGGGAACTCGTCTGGCTTTTAACAACAAAAAATTTGGAGGGCTTGGGAACCTACCCCCCCCTCTACGTCTTCTATCTGCCCTTCCTAATCAAGCTTGAGGTGAGGGGCACAAGCTTGTTGATTTGGGCTTGTCCGGCGGTCCTTGCCAATAACGGACCTTGTCAGCGGGGCACAATTACAAGGGGAAGGAGGGGTAAATCGATGAAGCCCCGCGCGTCCCATTTCCCTTCCCCGCCGGCGAAACAGCACAGCTAAAGAACAACAGCAGGTACCTGAATGGACACTATAATGCGGTATAAAAAAATGGCCATAGAATGTAGTCTCCACTTTCCCTGATGCCATGGCGTGTGTTGGAAACGAGGCAGAAAGGAAGGATGCTTTTTCATGCCTTGAAGCTACGGGCACTATGCTATGACGGGTATCTAGGAGCTTCCAATGGGTTCTGTGAGGGTAGGAAGACCTGGAATGACTAGACTAACCCACGGCAGCTCCGGGCCTGACTACCGGGCCAAGTAAAGTTAACGTCACTCATAATGTCTCTCCACCTGATAACCTGATATCCAACACGAGACATAGACACAGCCATACGAAAATAAAAAAAGAACATTATAGACTCGTCATAAATCAGCCCGTTGGTTGTCCGTCCGTCCGTACCGCATGGGTCAGTTTCGGCCTTTCTCTGGCATTTCTGTCTCCTCTCTTTTCGTAACCTAGGCACGAAATAACCCATGGAGGGGTACATATGTACCGATTTGCCAGGGCAGTAGTTTTCTTCCGTCTATCGGCTATAGTACAGTATCATTGGAGAAGGGCAAATGGAGGGCCATCGGTATCGGCTGTTGTACATGAATGTATTGTATGTACACCATCGGATACCCGGACAAATTCACAGCCTTGATTATTATCCTGAAGCCGCCTTGAATCGATAGGATCCAGGAGTAAAGAACCTCCCAATTTTAATACCGGCGCTTCCTCTTTCCTTTTTACCCCTCCTTCTGGATAGCCGTCTACGCTATTCTAACAAACCCTGTCTTCTATAACAAAAAAATGCACCGCTTGTTATTACCTCTCTCAGTGGCTATTGACTCACATAACCAGCCAAGCCCGCCCGCCCCAAACAGCAAACACTAACGCCAGTTGTTTATTTGAAACGGACCCACATAACGACCGGTGTTTATGTCCATCCAGTTGACCATGTTAACAATATCTACACTCCGTACCCCGTCTCTAGTCTTTCATGCACAACAATGGTCTGACAGTATCATTCTTTAAATCCACGTCATGTCCACAAACTTGTTTCCCATGTCCATCTGCCCATACCTACATAAATAAATCACCTCTCACCACGTCCGGAAAACCACCCCGACAAGCTTTTTAAGATACCCCACTCTCTTGCTTAGTTAGTCCGCTCCGACCAGCCAAGCCAAGCCTACCAGTAACCCAATCTCACTCTCAGCCCCAATAAACAAGAAAAAATCACACTCCAATCCAATCCATCCAATTCCCAAAAAAACAAACCACCGTGGCAACAACCATCTCTGTAACTAAAAATGCGGCTCAACAATCCACGGAAATATCCAAACTAAAAAAGGTCCAAACCAACCAACCACATCATCAGACCACCAAATCACCCCACAAACCCCAAAAAACCCTATAATTCCCGCTCATCAGTCTCCCTGATCTGATAGAAATGGCGTCACCACTATCCATAGTAAACCGCCGAAAAACCCCCAGATAAGTGGATTCCCTAGTCAAAAAAAAGAGCCATCCGTTAATCCATCTGTCCGCCCTGAAAACATCACCCGTGAGCAAACCATGCATGCATGTTGTCTGTCCCTGCGGCTCAAACCCGGAAATACCATCAAACGAGGCGCTTTTCACATTCTTGTTACCCCTCTACTCCTGCCTTGTTATCTATCCATTTGTCGGGTGACTTCCCTTTCCTTACCGGTCTCCAAGGCGCTTGCACCTTCCAAACACACATAACCGCTCAAACCAAAGCGCCATATTAAAAATCCCTCTGTATTACCTGCTTACATATCTTGATATTGTCACCCACACACCAGCCACTCACGCCCGCACATGCCCCAAGCCTTGGTTCTCGCTTCTCAGACCACGCCAACCCGGATGGCCAACATGACCAACTTGCTCCTTCCATTCCCGGCCCCATCCCATGTCATCCATCCAAACATATATTTCACTACATGACGTCACACCTGCAAAAAATGGAAAAATGGGAGAAAAAAATCAAAATCATCATTTTAACGAAGAAACAAAAAACAAAACCGGCTAGAAGGTATCCGCAAAGTCGTCCAAACCCCAAACACAAATCCAAACATGTAAAGATGAAACCAGACAGTGCAAAAAAAGAGAAACAAGAAACAAGAAAAAAAAAGAAGACATCACCGTCTATCCCGACCTCTATCACCGCCTCCATGTCGACTCCGCTCACGGTCACGATCACGGTCACGGTCACGATCTCTGTCCCTGTCACGATCCCTATCTCGTTCCCGTTCCTTCTCCTTCTCTTCCGCTTCGTCATCAGACGGCGGCAAAAACAGCCCCTCACTGATCTCCAGTTTCTGTCTCCAATCTAACCCTCCTTTCTCAGCATACCGCCGAAGAAACTTCATTGTCTTCAAAGCCGTTTCCCCGACTGTTGTCCACGGCCCCACAACAAACTCTGCGGGTAACTTGGCCCGATCCGAAAGTTCCTTGGCTCGTACCCACATCTTGCGACGAGCCGGCATATACTTTGCACAAACAGTGGCCGCTTGTCCACTCGTAGGGAAATATCCTGTTCGTTCGTATATCGAGAGAACTTCTTCCAAAAGCACTGCGTTTAACTGTGCTACCATCGCCCCTAATTCTATTAGAGCTGTAGTACGGACAACACCAGCCAGTTGCTCAATCATCGGAAGAGACGAAACCCAAAGGGTAATATCCGGCATCTTTCCTCCGCGGATTCGATTATCTGACAAAATCTTGAAACCAACCAAATACGCCATGATCGACTCAATGCCATATAAGCTCGACGTCTGTCCTTCTTTTGTTTCTCTGCCTTCGTCCGTCGATAATAGGTCTGTTTTTGCCCGGACTATGGCATCACGCACGTGCTTCAACTCTCTGCCCAACTTCATAAATGTATCACCTCTGGACGTCATGATAGTTAAAACTGCAGGAGACGCGGTTGGTCTTGGAATATAAGGTCCTGCCCGGGGCGACTGTCCACCTTCACCAGCCAAAGACCCATTGGAGGCAGCTCGCATCATGCTATGTCCTCCCTTTGATGGAGTCCCAGGAACATTAAGTTGTCCTGTCGGTGGTCCATCTGCTGATCGGGGCTTCTTGGAAGCCACATGGTCTGAAGGGCCTTCCAGAACTGTAGCCGGTCGCTTCTTAGCCATGCCGTGGTTA
The DNA here is from genome assembly GCA_001483325.1 of Huntiella savannae. Lineage (NCBI taxonomy): Eukaryota > Fungi > Ascomycota > Sordariomycetes > Microascales > Ceratocystidaceae > Huntiella > Huntiella savannae. Next base: position 5,996 of record LCZG01000135.1, read on the forward strand.
TCAGCTGGCCCTGGACGCTTAACTACCGGAGCCTGAGGCGGGTTGACAATCTCTTCAAATTTGCGCCGCAACCTGGGAGGTATCCGAAGATGTACATACAGCTTCTTGGGGATTTCGGGGAGGTCGGGTAAACCGATCCCATCAAGTTCATCAAGAGCACGTTCTATTGGCGATGGCAGTTCGGGAGAAAGTAATTTAGGCAACTCTATCCGTGGCCGCTTTGGCTCTGCTTTGCGCAACGCAAGCGGCGCTTCATCGCTGTCCGTAGCCGACGAAACCGTCGGTTTCTTCCTAGTCTCTTCAAGACTCAACCGTAATGGAGACAACAACGCCGGAATCACCACAGGTTTCGATTTTGGTTGTTTGGTAGGCGTCATACGCACCTCACGTGACTCCGTCTTGCTTTCACTCGTACGCCCCTCAGCCCGTGAAGCTGGCCGCGCATTCTGCGTAACTGATCCAGCCCGTGGTCTAGCGACCGGAGACATGTTGCGAGAGGTACCCGAAGATTTCAGCACCCCACTACGCAACAGGCCGGATCCAGCGTTCGACACAGAAGCGGAGCTTGATTTACTCTCACGCTCCTGGTCACGCGACCCACGATCCGGATCTCTAGCAAGGCGCGACCGTGGCGCTTCATCCGATGTACGGCGCTCGCGTGTTCGATCTCTATCACGATCGCGATCGCGGTCACGATCTCTATCACGGTCCCGATCTCTGTCCCTGTCTCTGTCTCTCTCCCGTTCACGTTCACGCTCACGTTCGCGAGACCGTGGCCGACTCTCGTCGTATCTAGCACGGGGGGCATCTCTTTCTCCTCCGCGAATCTCGCCCTTTTCTCTTTCCCTATCCCAATCTCTGTCACGGTCTCGATCCCGTTCTCTTTCGCGCCCTGGGGCGGGCTCCTTCCTCCTATGAAGATCATCCCTTGACGTTACTGTCGACAATCTACTATTTTGCGACTCTCCTTTTCTCCGACCGTCGTTCGCCCGTTGTTTCATTGGGGGTGTGCTGCCTCTCAACGGGGCGAGAGGTGGTGGCTTACGTGGTAACTGGGGATTAGCCTGACCACTGCTTGGTAAAGTTGTTGGTTTAAATGACGAAGAGGTATTTGTAGAAGATGGTCTCTCGTCGTTATCCCGTGGTCGTGACCCCTGTGGCCTGCTGCCCTGGAACCGACCGTCCCGCGAGTCGCCATCCCGGTCGCTGCGCATAGACGAGCGGGAATCCTCCCGGCGCATAGATGTAGACGAACTTGGTCGCTCTCGTGTGTGGCCCGCCGGTTGGGATCTAGCCTCACGCGGGCGCTCTCTGTCTCTGTCGTTATCCCGAGATTGATTGTGCGAATTGGAATTGTTAGATCCATTGGCTAGTCGTGCCGGTGGTGGTGGTAAAGAGGCGGCGGGAGGAACATCACGATCCTTCTTCTTATAGTCGCTGAGCGAAATCTTGTTCCCTGGCTTCCGCTTAGGAAGAACAGACGCGGTGGTCGACATTGTATGGTTGGCGTCGTGGCGCGTGTGTTTGTTGGTGTGACGAAGTCGTGAATGAAGTACTCCGTCGACCACACCCGACCACCGGGGCGAAATAAAATACGACGGCTATCAAGGAGTCGCGACGGTCACGGGCGCTGTGGCGAAAGCAGAAATCGCTTGCTTGTTTAACCAGCTGACGGTGTGGAGTAACAGCAAGATCTGAGGCGGGACGTGACAGGGTTAGTTTATGGCGTCACAGAGTGGTGGGCGTGTGTGTACAGGGCAACGTGCAGGAACAATTGACGAAAATAAGTAACGAAGAATGTGCAGATGAGCAGGAAAGAAAGTATACTAGACAGAAACGAGTTTGTGTCGTAGTAAGCGTCTAAAGTGTCTGGTACAACTGTCGCCGTTTGCCAAGACCTGGGCGGCCAGTCAGGATCGAGCCGGACCGTCAATAGTGACGTCGGTCGGAAGACAGCTTCAGATAAAAACAGTGGCTGCGGAGAACGAAGGCAAAGGGGGTAAAGGCCGCTGACAGCCACTCGGCAAGCGGACCACGAAAAGTCATAAATGATGTCAAGACAAGGGGAAAAAACAGGACAATGCAGATGCAGTTGGACCAAGGCCCATCGCTAATTGTTTGCGATACAGGGGTGTATCTAGATGGGATGCTGACCTGTCTGGAGATGGTTGAATACAAGAGATGGAACAAGAGAGAAGCCTCACTTGTCCTCACACCATCGGCAGTTGTGCGCTAATCTGTAGATGTACCAACAGACGCAGTATTTGACGATTCGGACGGGTAAGGCAGTATATGTGTAGGTAGGATGTAGGTTGTAAGGCAACAAGAAATCCAAAAATACTCACCAAACAATCCGGTCGCAAAGACGTGCGATCTTTGTTTATGTTGATTGAACAAAAAGAAGGCCCCAGTGCAGAAAGCAGCGCAATTACTGCATCATGCGGTGTCCGCCAGCCAATTCGGAATGCGTGCTTCAAGAAAAGAACGAGCTATATCTGGAGAAAAGGACGGTGTCGCGAATAGTAGTTGTAGGAAACGGGCAAGCGAGCGAAAGGATAGCCAATGGCAACCCAAGGAAAGAAATGGCGTAAACGGCTTGAAGTGTGATGAAGTTGGATATTCCAAACGACGTGTCTGTTGAATTTTTTGGCTGATATAAGTCGTTGTATGTAGTGAGAGAAAAAAAAGGCGACAATCTTCAAGGTAAAGTGTGAATGCGCGGGACATGCGAAAAAGACAAAAGACGTTAGTTAATTCATTTGTTCCGGCGGCGCGCCTTAGCCCTTAGCTTAGCACGGTCTTGGTAGCCTTGTGGCGTTAATTGGTGGTGAAGTAGGGACAAAGGTAAAAAAGGTCAGTGTGTGTGGTCTGGTCTGGTCACAAGGGTTTCTGAGTGGATGGGAAACGAGAGATCAGATCAGAACACAAGATGCCTTTTATAATTCGGGAAAAAAAAGAAACATATCACACGGGAATCGGCCAAGGAAAGGTACTGTCACTCCCCTCCCTCTCAAGACTTGCACATGAAGTTGTATCTTTCTGTGAATGTTTACGACCCTAATATGTTGCCGCCCTTCCCACAACCTTTGGAGCTTGTTATAAACCCCAAACATCTCTATATGAAATTTTCTTTGTACTCTGCCTGTACTCTGCCTGTAGCGGAATCCTCATATCAACCTTTTGTAACACAAAATTGATGTTTTGATAAGCTTCTTGCCTCTTTGAATTACTATCCGTAACTTCCTGCCAATATTACCATCTCAAAACCCAATATTCAGCAGGACGAGATACAGCCCCTAACCCTTACATTCACTGCACATTTAAGCACCTGTCAGTTTGCATGCCACGGGCTCTAAGGGATTCAGAATTAAATGGAACCTCTTCCCTCATCCCTGAGGTTTCATAACCAAGGACATCATTTACAGTCACGTGACCACATGCATATGTTCCACAGAACATTGTCACATCACATTGGCCCGAAAGGATTGATAAACACTTTGATGGACGAACCTCATATCTTCATAACTAGCTTACACAATAGTTGACATCAGCCAACAAAACCCTATTACTATCCCTGAGACGCATTCCGCAATCTACCCAATGAAGTCTCCAGTGTTTGTGGCGCCCCCGGCTGTCTTGATAGCAACGCCGACGGTCTCCCCACAACCGGGGATGCAGATCCAGATGGCGGATCTACTATTGGCATCGGTGGAGTTGGTACAGCAGACTGTAATGCAACAGGTGATGGTATAACAGGCGAAAGAGCGACTTGTGGATTCATGGCAGGCGATTGGGTAGCAGAAGTCGTGACAGTAGGTGACATGATAGACGACGGCAATGTCAGGGGCGGGTCAACAATTGGTTGGATTTCGGACTGAGTTTGCTGTGAAAGCATTTGCTGTAGAAGCTGCTGTTGCTGCTGCTGCTGTTGCTGCTGCTGCTGCAGAAGTCGCTGATGATGCTGTTGCTGTTGCTGGTGCATTTGCTCTCGTAGCATCGATTGTTGTTGAGACTGCTGTTGAAAAACTTGCTGCTGATTCTGCCGTAAAATCTGCGCTTGCTGGTGCATCAATTGTTGTTGGCGAGCTTGTTGTTGAAACACTTGCTGATGGTGATGTTGCTGCTGAACAGATGGCACACCATTCGAACCTGCCGGCATACTCACAGAATGGGGTCTCAAAACTGGCATACCATTTGGCGCCGGGGACGAAGGAGGGGCCATTTGATTTCTAGGAATCTGCAACTGTAGGGCATTGGTCTGGGCCAGTTGTTGCATGCGGCCAGCATTAACTGCTGAGGATGGAACTACCGGGGATCCAGCTCCTAAGGGATGACCAACATATTGCGGCATCGTATGCTGTGGTTGGCTTCTAGCTGACCGGGCGCGCGCCAATGCCGCATGATCGTGATGTTGTGCATTAGGATTGATAGAGATACTTTGAGACACTATGTTTGGCTGTCCCTGTTGCACACTCTGTCCTCGCGGAATGTTGGCCATGGTCGGCGACATAACCATTTGTTGCTGTAACACAGAACCAACAGTGGGAGACACCATGCGACCAGAAGCATTCGACCATTCAACAGAGGGAGGTACCGATGGAACATTATCTTCCACACGCATGCGCTTTGCGCTGGGAGCACCACTACTATTGGGTTGCGCCGATCCCAGCAGATTCGATTCATATTGTTCCATCTTAGATCTCAAATCATCCAGGATAACTCGGGTTGAGTTGGGATGCCAATACTCAAGTTGTTCAACCAGTGCATCATAGATATCATTAGTCCGTAGATTCTGGTACTGGAGATTGAGAGTCTGGAAGGCCTGCGAAATCGATTCGCACCGAAGCCGGGTATTGTCAACGACAGATTTGGTCTCGTCAGAACCTTTCTGGACCTCTTGAATCTGCGTGTTGGCTACTTCCATACCCGCCTTAAGTTCTTGAATCTGCGTGTTGGATACTTCCATATCTGCCTTAAGCTCTTGAATCTGCGTGTTGGATACTTCCATATCCGCCTTCAGTTTTTGGACTATGGGATCCTGTTCTGATAAGAAGGCTGGGGTAGCATCTGAAGTAGATGGCTGTGGAGCCTGTTGTGGGGTTGTATCAACTCGCGATTGTAACTTGATTAACATGCTATCCTCTTGCATAGCGAAAATCTCGGGAATCTCCTTTGAACGCAGATCATCCAGTTGAGTACTGAACACATCAAACATGTCAGTTTGCTGACTTCTGCAGAGCGCAACATCATCCTCCAACTTTTTCGTCCTCTTGATAGTTTGGCGTAGGTTGTTCGCCAGATCTTCATCACCCCCGTACCCCGAAACAGATGGAGAGCGTATCGGAGGCTCAGGTTTAACTAATGGTACTGTCTGAATTTGCAGTGTCTTGACTTTCCCTTCCAAAGCGACGACCCGTTTGATCAAAGGCTTTAGCTCAGCAACATCGGTCTGGAGCAATCCTATTTCCGTCTTACACTTTTCATCACTAGCATTGACGGACTTTGACACTGATTGTAGCTTAGTGTTGATACTGCGAATTTGCGCCAGTACCTCAGACCTAGCTCCACTAGAAGTATCCCTATCGGAAGCCGCCTTCCCTTGGTTTCTCGCGTCCTCCAGAGTTGAAATTTTCCTCCCATGGTTGTCAGTGTCTACCATGATACGGAGTATCTTGTCTTGTAACTCCTTGATATTAGTGGCAAGCTCAATCATTTCCCTGCTTCGACCATTCGGCGCTCCTGACTTGCTGTCGCTGCGATGGTGCCCATTTTCCGACCGACTAGATAACCGAGTAAAGTCAGAACTAAGTTTTTCATTCTCGTTCCGCAGAGTCCGAATAGACTCGTGTAAAGGCTTTGTTGCCGCATCGATTTTGCGCTGGATCAAAGATGCTTGATCTGACTTCAATGATTCAAACTGGCGGCGCATTTCTTTAACCATGGATTCAAGAGACACGCTGCGATCCTCCAGCCTTTGTTGCTGGGCTTGGCAGCTTTGGCATTTTGCGAGTTGCTCATCGTGTTTCTTCAACTTCGCATCGGTGTTTTGTTGAAATTTTACGAACGTATCAGATTGCCTATCAACGTGGGACTGTGATTTAACCTCTGGGATGTTCTTGGTTTGTGAAAAAGACTGAACATAGCTGGCAAATCCTTCGTTGATAGCCTTTGCCGATGATGACAGCTGTTGAGCAATTTCGTCAACACGTTGGCGTGCGCCCAGTCGTCGTTGTCTAACGAGCTCAAGTGCAGATCGGTAATCGTCCGGTCCGTCGCGGAACAATGAGATTTCACGCTCGGCAGCATCCAATATCCTCTCGTGTTCCTTCTTTTCAAAACTGGCATGGAGAAACTCGAAGAATTGTTTTGCGAGGCCGTCAAACGATGGTGTCCCACCAGGGCGAGTCTCATGGTTGACACGAGACTGAATATTATTCGCCATGGCTTCTGGCAACGTACAGCCCGCGGGGTAGGTAGGCGGGTCCTCGCCACTGCATATAAGAAGGGGGTTGGCAGTAGGTATCGGGTCGTGTATAAAACACTCTGATTCCGCTAGAGGGCTATTCGCCAGGGGAGAAGCTTTTGATACGCGAGAGCTAGAAAGACCGGCAGATAGTGGTGGGGATCGAGACTCGTTGGTATCGGGAGGGGATAGTAGAAGATCACCACACTGGGCGGAGTTCGGGTAGCCTTTCGTGATTCCTAGTCGGGCGCGATCAGGGTGGATGAAATCCAACAGAGAGGATTGTGTCTGGGACGTTGATGTTGGAGGGGTGTTGGTGTCGTCGACTTGACTACGGCAACGATCAGCAGGTTTAAGGGCGCCAGTAGACGTAGTATCAGTATCGCATGCACCAGGAGTGACTGGAGTGGCGATGCAGGCAGTTGACTGGGTATCGCAGGTGAAGCTTGTTGGCGGAGTAGACTCCGAGGTCGAGGGATAGTTATGGCTCACAGTCGTCTTTCCTAATGAAGACTCGGAAAAATTATTGTATCTGGTCTGCGCGGAGGTGGTGTCAGAAAACAATGTGTGACGAGTCGGACTGGCGGAAGGCTTCTTTGAAAATATAGAGGTCTTCAAACGGGGTTTACGTATGGGCGCGTTGTTGATTGAACGTGCCTTTTTGAAGAAGGGAGGAGGAGAACTCTCTTCTTGGTCGTCGTCAAAAATGATGGCTCGCTTCTTTGGTTTAGTGGCGACAGTTTGCGACGGATTTGACAATGAAAATGAGACTACTTTGCGCTTGATAAAAGGATCTTGCGCATCGAGCTGAGGGGATGGCAATAAAATCGACGACTCAAGATCGTTGTTGGGGCGCGCCGTCGATTCCGACTGTTCAGCTTTTGTGGTGTTGTTAAGCGACTTTTCAATGGATTCACTTAGTCTATCGAAAAATAATTGTTAGCGTCAACGGGTCGTCGCAGAAAATTACCCTGACACGGGCCCAAACTAAAAGGCCAGGATTATATAGGTTTGGTATAAAAAAGACCCCTAGCTATTTGGCGTGCATCGTGGATCATAGTGACATGTTTCACTTGAAAGCACTTACACATTCTCGTTTAGTCCTGACAGGTCTGATGAAACATTGGCAGTCTGGCTTTCGGGATGAAGATGGGCGGATAATGACGTATGAGGACGGTCAGATGACAAGGCTGAGTTTGTATCAATCGAATTGACTGAATTGGTTGAATCAGCACGATCAGATGCGTCTTTGGGGCTTGATGGATGCCGTGAAAGAGTGCGTTGAGGCGTCGGGCTTGCACGAAAAGACGCTGAGCAGGAAAAATCATTAAACTGGTCAATATTATTTTGCACGATGATTTTCTACTTTGTAGTGCAAGTGTAGGTTTTCTCTTTGGAGAAAGTACCCAATGCAGAGGAACGAACTCACATAGGGAATGGGCGTCTCCGGCGTCTGATGCAGAGTGATCATCCCGGCGTTCATGTTCGTGCCGTGATGACCGGGCTCTGTAGTCATCTCGATAGTCATCTCGATAGTCGTCTCGATAGTCATCCCGATAGTCATCCCGATAGTCATCCCGATAACTGTCTCGATAACCATCGTTGTATCTTTTTCGGTATTCGCCGTACTTTCGAGAGCCATAGTACTCTTTTTTCTTGAAATGCCGTTTTTCTTGACGGCCCCGCCAAACGCGGTGATTGCGAGGCTCGCTAGGAATCTTTTGTGTGTTGGACGACTGTGAACGTTGATCGTGTTCTTCTGCATCTTTGTAAGCTCGAAATGGTGGTGACCATTCACGTTCTCGCTTAGACCAGCTTCCCGTTGAAAAACGCGACGGTAACATGGCGATTTTGACGGTGCGTCTGATGATTGATGGATCAATGGATCAATGGATTTGTGAGGCTTGGAGGAAAACGCCAACTCAAAGCTTGTTATAGATGAAATGTATCAACCAGGCTGATACGAAGATCAGGCAGTGGCTGTCTTTTAACCACCAAAAGTAAATACCAGAATACATGCCCGATGGAGGGGTTGATAGCCTAATCAATAGACATCACAACGTGTTGTTGCCTCTCGGTAGTATCGTTGAACCCAAGTTTGGTGTTCTCCTTGTCTGTATACTGCACCTCCTTTCTTACTGTGAACCTACAGGCGATTTTGGCCCAATGCAACTTGATCCTTTAGGTACAGCTGATCTTATGCATTTGTATACAAATCCATGAACAGGCAGAAAAGATGACAATATTAACACTTGATATAAGACCAATGTCGCATAGATGGATGGTGGCTTATAAGCTACTGCAGGCCAACACGAATGACCCGTTTCAAAGTCCAAGGATAACATTAGACAAATAGGAGCCATAGCCAAAGTGAGGGGTAACATATAACCCAAGAGAAAGGATATTGGAGCAAGTATGTAAGTATTTATGTATACTGGATCTCAGCCAAAACTACGAACCAAGCTTCATGGTTCCATATATGTAAGTATGTACATACGCATGTACAAACATGCATGTTTACATGCGTCTACCCCGCGTTAAGAAATGGTTGGAACGGTCCTAAACAGTTGCGATTAAGAGATTCTACACTTACTGAGGATATAAGTCCGAATAAGATATGTGAACGTAACACGGAATTTTAGTATGTAACACAACGGCCACTTTAAAGCTAGTCTGCTCTCATGTCTACGACAATAGTGACGCCAAGACAGACGGGTGCTTTCTTTACCTTGTACACTTGTGCTTACGTATGTACATACACACATTGTAGGTGAAATCAAAGCGTATATACGGGGTTATAAAGTGTTGCATTTCATGGCTGAAGAGGGGTAGATTTCGTGCAGCTGCCCGCTTGTTTGGGCCACAGTATATAAACACATATGCATTGATGCCCAACAGTGGCATCAGGGGATTATGCCAATCAAAGTGTATAGGTATATAAATCCACATATTGATGGACTAGAACTAGGAACCAAGAATTCCCAACAGTTGCACTGGCTTCACCCGATAGGGTTATTTGTTGATTAACCCACGACCTGCCATTTTTGGCCTGCATATTGCACGCATTGCAAGTGACGTTCATTACATAGTGTAAATATGCATATTTGGATTTCCATATGTTCAAGGAAATCATTTAATTCACAGGACAACATCACGTGATTTTACATATTTTCATTGTGAAATTGAGGGCTACTCATAGATTGAGTATATTTTACATTACAAACACGCTAGACACACCAAACAATGGCATCCCGTCGCCCTGGAGCCAAACCCACAACAGCTAGCGATGTCTATGCTCGCACACATCATGCCTCCGGTAAAACCAAATTCGACATACGGAATCCCTCAGCTCTTGCGCCAACCACTGGATCCGATGATGAAGAGCCCGATGCCTTCCTTGATGCCGACGTCATCCGCGGATCCAACGCGACTAAGCGTGGAGCTGTGAATATCGACGGCTACGATTCAGACTCAGAGAATGAAGATTTCAATGCCAAGGCGCAAAGAAGGGGTAATGAAGAAGTTGACTTGGAAAAGCGGTTTGATGAATACGAAGAAGGGGCAGCCAATAATGGGAAGAAGAAGAAACAAAAGACCAACGGGGACGATGAAGGTGCAGACGACTACGACATGTTCGGTGCAGGATCTGACGATGAAGATGGCGACAAGGCAGATGCCACGGGCCGTGAAAACGAGGACTATAACGCTGACGGCAGCAAGAAGAAGGGTGTCCGATTTGTCGATGCTTCAGATCTAACCGAAGGACAAATTGACACGAGCCGCAGCGGTGGCCACATTCATCTTGCCGACGATGAAAGTAGTGACGATGACGAAGAAGCCAAGGACCTTGCTGCAGCCGAAGAAGACCTTGACCCCGAAATCGGTGCCGGTGGGTCTAAGCGGAATGCGCCGAAAATCGAAGCCTTCAACCTGAAGCAAGAACAAGAAGAGGGACGCTTCGATGAATCTGGAAACTACGTGAGACAGGCAGCCGAGGCGGGTGCGGAACATGACCGGTGGTTGGAGGGGACAAGCAAGAAGGAGATGAGGAGAGCAGCAGATGCACACGAGAAGAGAAGGATCGAGGCGGAGAAACGGCGTAGAGAAGAAGACGGGCTATTGACCGAGGAGTTACTCGCGACGCTGATTCGGCAGTTGGAACGGACAGAGACACCATTAGAGGCCCTAGCTAGACTCGGCAAGCTTGTGAAAAAGGCCAAGCCAGCCAAGAAGTTACCTGCATGGAAGCTCAAGAAACTTGCCGAAAAGAACGGCGCTATGGATGTCGACAAAACAGGTTCAACCGCCTCCGAAGAAACCCCCGAAGCCCGCGCCGCAAAGAAAGCTATCGAGGCCATTACTGAGGCTGCTGACAAGTTATTGGGCCGTGACAACGCCGAAATTTACGACGAGGAGAGGGAGATGTTGGTACGGATGTGGCAGAGAGAGACGGGGAATGAGTGGCGGGAAGACAGACCTGCTCAAACGGAGGAGACTGACGGTGCGGAGGCCAAGGAAACGATGTGGGAGTTCCAATGGACTGATGGTCGGGAAGGAGGCGGTGTTGCACAGGGACCATATGATGGGAAGACCATGAAGGCATGGCAAGATGCTGGATACTTTGCAGAGGGCGTCGAGTTCCGGGTAGTCGGTAGCCAAGAAGGTTGGTCACGAGTGGCCGATTTCGAGTAACATCCGAGTTTACTGCATAGACAATATTAGAAACAAGATAATTGGAAAATGTAATTTCGTGTGTATTATTTTAATTCTTGTTCCCGTACGGGGACCGTCCAGTCAGTCCAGAAAAACGCCACCCATCAAACATCAAAATCGCATAAAACTAAATAAAGACAAAAAGACATGAAAGCAAAAGTAACGGGATATCTCCCCGACTACATCAGAAATCTAGTTCAACTCCATAGCCTCACCGTGTCCGTTAGTCACGGTAAAGTCAACGGCACCATTGTCACCGATAAGTCTCTTCTCTGACTCCGCAACAAACTGTACACTGCGCACAGGGTCATAGAACAGCTGGAAACTCCGCTGCACGTCAGTCACATCCACGGCCTTAGCCTTGCGCTTGGCAGCTACGAGCTGGGAGGTGGTGATGAGATTGCTGGCATAGCGGAGACCGGACTTCTCGCCAATCTTGGTCAACAAGGCGAGAGCATCTGGCGTGATGTCGACTTCCTCCTCAGTGGCGCGGATGGAAATAATCTCCTTGATCTCGTCGGCGTTGTAAGGGTGTGTGTGAATGATGACCACGCGGTCAAGGAAATCCAGGGGAAGACCGTGGGGACTGCGGTAGTCAGTGCCACGGATGAGTGAGTTTCCGCGGTTGGAAGCCATGATGACGACGGGCGCTAAGTCGTCCTCCAGTGCCCGGTTAACATACGAGAAGCACTCGATGTCAAGCATGTGAACCTCATCAATGAAGAGAACACCGGGAACAATCTCGGCCTTGCCCTCTTCCTTCCACTCGCTGACCTTGGTGTTGATCTGGTCACGAATTTCGCTGCGGATCTCACCAGTGTCACCCGAGAAAAGGGAGAGGAAGCCCTGAGTGCGGGAGTTGATGCAGTCAATCTCGTGAAGAGAGACGGTGTGTACAATTTCCTTGCGCTTCTGAAGTTCACCATCGGGGGTCTGGAGGAACTTGGTATCGGCACCCATGGCGTCGTAATCGCGCGAGCGGGCAAAAGAACGACCAAGCTTGGTGATCTTGCCAGAGGACTTGTCAATCGACACGATATCACCAGCTACGACGCGCTCCTTGGTCATGGCGTCAATCATCTTGGTGCCCATGTCGTATACCGCCTCCATATCCGTCGTCTTGATGGTGAGCTTTCCCTGTTTGGCGGTACCAGTCACAGACCGGTCAATCTGGATCTCAACAACCTCACCCTCCATAATCTCGTTCTCCTCCTTGATGCGCACACCAATAGACTTGCGGAAGGCTTGCGTGAGAGCCTCAGTCTTAGACATCTCCAGGGAGAAGATCTCAGACGCAGCAAGCGATGTGAAAGGGACATCAGGGCCCAGCGATTGAGCCAGACCCATGGCCAAAGCCGTTTTTCCCGTGCTTGGTGGGCCGGCAATCAGGCAAGCGCGACCGGCAATCTTGCCGTCCTGAATCATCTTGAGTACGACGGCAGCAGCCTTACGGGCCTTTTCTTGGCCTACAAGGCCTTGCGACTGCTTCTTGGGTTCGAGTGTGGTGCCATCGACGCCGAGGCCGCGAATGTGAGAGTGCGAGGCGATAAGGTTAAGGCCGCGGAGGTCCTTGGACTCACCGACTGTTTCGATTGACTACAAGTTCAAGAGATGACAGATTAGTACGGTATTGCGGTGACGAGGGGTATGGGTGATTGAGAAGCCCGGAGTTTGTCGCAGACTTACGGCCGCCATTGTGGAGATATTTCTGGATGAGAATGAAGTATATTGAAGAAAAGATCGAAATATGAACAACGGGATTCTTTCGCGCAAAGATTTGAACCGTCAATTGACTTAACAGGTTCTCAAACAAATCGCAAAAGTCTGAAAACCAGTCCTCAAAAAAGTTCGGGAACCCTGTTCGCGAGGCTGTCGTCCAAGCTGGCGGCCAAGGATTCTTGGGTTCCCTTGTTCGAGCAACGCGACAGTGTGGCGCTGCATGCGGACCTGTGGCGTTCCGCTGGAGGTGGGGCATACATTGTGGCTGATTACTGAAGGCAGGTAGAAACGTCATAAGCACTTAGCTAAGCTTGTGCCTACGGACCATCAACAATAGTATCCAAGGTCCTGCACATTCGTCAGCTATTTCCTTACAGGCTTTTGCAACTTGCGAGGTCTTTTCATCTCATGTTTTGATCTTCAATTGTGAACAGCATTACAGAATTCACAATATTCCACATTTTCCATCTAAATAACTGTCCCACTATGGTGCGCCTAACTCCCCCACCCTTCCCCGTTGTCGCATTGTCGCTAACTCAACCGTAGTATTCTAGTTCTCGCCCGGTCCAGCGGCGGTCGGCGCGCTTCGATGAGTACTTCCGGTGCTACCCAATGGTCATGGCTCCCGGGCCCGACCGTCCGGGGCTCAACCACGGTTCCAAGATCTTTCTTCCACCATCGGCCCTCGAAAAGATCTCCAAGATGAATGTGCAGTGGCCTCTGCAAATGGAGCTCATCAACGGCGCTAATGAAAACCACACCCACGCTGGTGTTCTCGAATTTGTCGCTGAAGAAGGTCGCGCCTACATACCTCACTGGATGATGGAGACTCTTCACATAGAAGTCGGAGACCTCCTTCAGGTGCGCACCACGAGCCTTTCTCTCGCCAAGCTTGTCAAGCTCCAGCCGCAGCACACCAACTTTCTTGACATTTCAGACCCTCGTGCTGTCCTTGAAAAGGCATTCCGCGCCTTCTCCACTCTTACCAAGGGCGATGTGTTCACCTTTGAGTACAACGATGACACCTACACCATGGCTGTCCTAGAAGTCAAGCCTGAGTCTGCCCGTAATGGTGTCAGCATGATCGAAACTGATGTTGAAGTCGATTTTGCTCCTCCTGTTGGATATGTTGAGCCAGAATACAAGCCGACTGCTAAGGCTGCTACTGGTGTAGCCGGTGGTATAATCCACGCCCATGGCTCTATGTCCAAGGAAATCGGTTATGACGCTATCGCTCCCGATGCTCCCGCTCCCGTGGCCCCAGTTTTCCATGGTGAAGGTTTCCGCTTGACGAACAAGAAGCCATCAGCTGCTTCAAAGGCTAAGCCAGCACCCGAGGCCGAGAAGACTCCTGCTGAGGTTGCAAATGTGCCACGGAATGGACCCAAGCCTCTCAGATTGCCCGAAAATGTTTTGTTCTTCGGGTACCGCATTGTTCCTGTTCAGACCCCAGAGGACAAGATTAAGGCTTTCCAGGACAGCCAACAGCCGAAGTTTGAGGGCGCCGGCAACACCCTGCGTACTAAGAAAAAGTAGGCTTGCATCGTTGGATAGGAGTTGCTTTTCATTGTTATTTTTGCTGGCGTTTTGGTCGGGTTCATGGAATTTAGGGGTTTTGCATTTTGTATTCTTTGTTATTGTTGGTGTGCGTTACAGTACATCTGTGTTCATTCGTAGGGACAGGCATCCTGATGTTGTACCTTTCTAATATTCTGTGCAGTTGTCAGTGCTGCCAGTTCCATGTTGTAAATAGTGGCTTGAGAAATCCCCTATAGTCATTAGAAACATCTTCTTGAGTACCGAGTTTGTGTCAGTATTGGGGAACATGTGAACCAAAATATGTCGTACCTATTAGCGACTAGGTTGCTAGATGCCTCACACCGAGATTGAACTGACAAGGAAAGCAAGTGCAGCCTATTCTATGACTTGGGGCTATGATGTGCCCATTTTGTTGTGATAGATATGTATGCTATGAGAGAGGATATGTTTTTACGTGTACATTTGAATGTGCAATGGGTAAAGAGCATAAGTTAGATTGCTCGAGACCTGATTTACTGTTTGGTTTCAGCCTCTAGTGGATCGATAGAAAATATATGATTACTGCAAACCTACTATACAAGAGTTCAACTACCATCACATAGCCGATATAGACGTTGGCCTTCGTCACTGATCCGGATCCTAACCCTACTGATGCCGTGTTTCCAAACCCTACCCCGCACGAGTGAAAATTTTTCAGCACAAGTCCTACAATAAGCAGACATCTCGACATCAAGGTCTGATGGTGTAGTTGGTTATCACGTTTGTCTAACAGTAACCTAGTTGCTTGGACACAAAAGGTCGGCGGTTCAAGTCCGCCTCAGATCATATTCTTTTGCTCTTTTGCTTCAATTTGGTAGCTCTTCGGAGGCTAGATTGTCTGAAGATGTACAAGTTTTTTTGGTACCAGGTGACTTTCTATGATGCTGGTATGAATAGAATGCATAAGGTGCGTGGAATGTGACTGAGTGTACACCCCTGCTGGTGGGTAACATGATCAACAAGCTGTCAATTTCTTGTGAAACCTGGAGAGATTGAGCTCAGTTGACTCGCTACTTGGATATTCTTAGTCAAGTTTGGGTGAGAAACTGTTGCACGATTACCAATGCCCAAAGAGCGTATAAACATAGCCTGGTGTGTGTTCAAAAAGATAACGTACAGCGCCTAAATTGTTGTGAAACTTGTAAAAGTTATGGTATCTAGGGCCAATGTCGCACAAGAAGACTGAATACTGCTTTGGCCAATATGCAGCAATTGGTCCACATGAACGGGATGTAGAGACATATTGTTCTAACATCGCACTCTTAGAGCTCACTAAATATGGATTTACCATAATGGGTAAGGTAAAAGTGACATATGGAAATGCTACTGTACACGGACATTTTCTGTGTAACTCGATTGTAATTGAACAACTTGATAATATAAAACACTTTTGCTATGATCCCCTTTTCCTTCTGTTGTGATATGAATGCAAGCCAGCCCCCCACTGCAGGTATCAAGTAGACCACTTCTTCTATAGAACTTCCAGAACGTCCGTGCCCGCCAATCGTTCTCAACAACAGTTGTAAATGTTGACAAAAATAACCACCAAAACGCCAACCCAAAACCCAATTCAAAAGATGACAATGTGAAAAAACGCCGACCATGCGGGATGACCTATACCACTACACACAATGCAACCTGAAGAGATCCTTCGAGGTAGACCCCATATTCCAGAAACAACAAAGAGAAAGTCTAATCGAGGACGAACGGCTGGAGCTTCGTTCCTGCCCCACCCATCATGGGCCAAGAACCAATTTGAGGTACCTGGGGTACTTGTGAGAAAGGTTGTGCCACCGGAATCTGTGGAGCCTCCGGGATGGTAGGCACAACGGGAACCTTAGGTTTGGGTCCCCGCTTCCGCTTTGCTGGAGACTCTATCCCAGCACGCTGTCTGTCCGCAATATCCTTTTTAGACGGCCGACCCCGCTTACGCTTGGGCGTCGGGTTGTCGTTGGGTCCTGGAGACTGCTTGACGGTGGCCCCTTTCACTGCAGGCTTCTTGGTGTTGGCGGAGGTGCTGCACACGACGGGGGCTACAGGCTCGGAAGCGGGGGCCGGAAGGGTGGGGAGCATCAAACGTGCGGCGGGGGGAGGCGGCAGGGTGGGAAGCATCAACGGCACGAAAGTCGAAGTTCCACATTTGGATCCGGACCGCATAGGCACGGGGTTGAGTGGACCAGTGACCTTGGATGTCTTCACCTGTGGAGCTGTAGGTTGGGGTCTTCTAGCAGCGCGCACAGCCTGCTCCTTAGCCACAGCGGGGGCCTTGAGCTCAACAGTCTCTTTGACGCTGACGTCACCAGAGACTCCTAAGGGCTCCGCTTCGTCCCCCGAGAACAGGCCGTGATCCTCCCCAGTGGTCAAAACCGGGTCCTCATAAGTTGGAGAACATTTGTTCTCCAGAGCCCCCGTCGCACGTTCCGGGGATTTAGGTCGTGGCGATGAAATTTCAGTCCGAGGCTGCGGGACGTCCTCGGTCTCATTAACTGCGTTGGCCGACTGCAAGACCTTTTCGTTTACTTCAAATGCTCGCGCGAATGCGATACGCAAACTCACCTGATCTTGCAGCCACTTTTCCTTATCAGCGCAGAATTTATGAATTCGTGCGAGGCGCCCGCTGCTCCCGACGGGACCGATGATCTCCTCGAGACGATCATACGGCGGATAGCCTGGTGGGATGATTTTAGGCTCATCCTTGCCATGCCGTTTGGGGAACTCCACGGTGGGCTCTAACAGCGGACTAGGAGCGCGCTCGGTGAAGTAATCACCGGTGAGCCCGCCACACTTCTCGCAGACCACTAATCGGTCATTGATGTGGCCGCAATCGCGGCAAGCGCGGCGAGTGGAATTTGTCTCGCTGGTGAGAGTGTGAACTTCGTTGGAAGACATGGTGATTGATGCTATGAATGCGTGTTAGGAAACCGGTCATTGTCGAGCTGGTGTGCGTGAGTCGGAGAGGCGCTGAAGTATATCACGGGGGTGGGCAAATAGAGAAATGTCAAGTAGAGAGCGTGCGAAAGCGCCGAAGCTTTAC
>LCZG01000135.1:32296-56420 GCA_001483325.1 Huntiella savannae
CGACCCCGCTTACGCTTGGGCGCCGGGTTGTCGTTGGATCCTGTAGGCTTCTTGGTGGTGGAGGGGGTGCCGTACATGACGGGTGCTACAGGTTCGGCGGCGGGGGCCGGCAGGGTGGGATGTGGTGGCGAGATTTCTGTCCGTGGCTGCGGGACATTCACAATCTCATTGCATGCCTTGGCCGACTGCAAGACCTTCTTGTGTACTTCAAGTTCCCGCGCAAATGGGATCCGCATGCTCGCCTGATCTCGCTGCCAGTTTGTCTCATCAGCACTGACTTTATGACTTCGCGAGATGCGCCCGACGCTCCAGGAGGGACCGAGGATGCTCTCGAGATGATCATGCGTCGAAAATCCTGGTTGGATGCCAACAAACCGATCCTCGTCATCCAATTTGGAAAACTCCACGGCGGGATCCCGGAAGCCAGACTTTAGTCTGAAATCCTCGTTGTATCTTCCATGACCGGGCTTTAACACCGGGCTAGGAGCGCGCTCGGTGAAGAACTCATCGGTGATCCCGCCACACTTCAGGCAGACCACTGATTGATCATTGACGTGGCTGCACTCGCGGCAAATGTGGTCAGTAGACTTTGTCCCGCTGGTGAGAGTGTAAACCCCGTTTGAAGACATGGTAATAAATACTATGAATGCGTGTTAGGAAACTGGGCATTGTCGAGCTGGTGTGCGTGAATCGGAGAGGCGTTGAAGCATATCACGGGAATGGACAAACAGAGAAATGTCAAGTAGAGAGTGTGCGAAAGCGCCGAAGCTTTACTGCTCCACGTGGCAGACGAAGAGGTGTGTGGATTGTGATGAACATAAAATGATGACAGGTGCAATGGAAAACTTACATTGTGTAGATGTCAAGAACTACTAAAAGGATAGATGTATGACGAGATAGTAGTCAGTAGTATCTTTGTAAGTTAACTAATACTCTAAGCGATTTAATGTAACAGTAATTGCAAATTCGAAGCAAGCTGGAGTTGGTTGGTGAAATGTGAAGAGGGAGAAGTTTTCACGGATACCAGATGAGGGGAAACGCGATCTTTTTGATGCCCTTCTTTTCCACTTGTACGCAATTCCCTTTTTGGGAATAGCCTCTCTTTACGTACAAGTGCAGACACTAAATTTCAAGTGTATATACAACTATTGGCCCGATCTAAGACATCAGAAAGGTATGTATGATTTAGAGGTTCACAGGACTCGTCAGTGTATGTTGAAATGCGCCAATATCAGTGTATCTATACTTGTTTGGTCTTTGGGCTGACCGGAAACATACATGGACATGTACCGGATCAGATATCTGAGGTGTCTGTAGTATCCAGAATGAGTGTTCTCGCCAGTTTGCAGGAATATGTTGACTCGCCCGCTTCTGGTGTATTAGGCGTGTACGATTCCCACTTGATGCCAGCAGGAACTTCTATTATCAAAAAAGGAACGGCCAATTGACATGACCGAATGCGATTTTGTGAGCTAGTTTTATTGGGAAGTCAGTGGTCCGATTACGTTCATGGCAACAGCGTGTGTATCTTGGTGGAGGTTATGATGAGGTAGTAACTGTAAACAGTTTGTAGATGGAGTTCCAGGCCAGTTACAGTTTGCATCTTTGTTATCAATTTCAATTCAGGCTATCTGCTCATATGTCTCTGTCGTTCTGCTACGTTATAAAACTATTCGGTTGACTATATCACCACGGTCTGTAAAGGATCCCTTGACGTTTTATGCTCAATCAATGTCATGAAATGCACAAGAGAGATTGAGACAACTCCATTTTACTAGATGGGATTTAGGCGACCGGATCGGATGCTGGTGGTCTAAAGTGGGGCCGTTGTGGATCCCGGAAACCGAAGGATTTCGGGATGGTGATTTTTTGTAAGGGCCGAGAGTAAAAACATCGTCCCTACAGAAAAGATATGTGCTATTAGTTTTTGAATCATGGTATTTTACATTGTCGTTAAACTAGGTGACGGTAACTCGTATCTAAATACTGGACTTATTGACACCAGAATGTCTATGTGCGAAATAGGCGTCTGATACAGGTTGCGATACAGCTACTATAAAGCGGTTATTTTGGATACTTGAACTCTACTGCTGCGGACTTGCCTTGCAGAATTTCTATATAGAGTCCGGGCCTCGTCTCTCTGTGTCTCTTCTTATTTCCATTCACCTTTTTGGATAACTAAACGTACACACCTAATTACATGAATACTATCTTACCATCACCACCCATAACACTTATACCATCACTCGCGAAGGTTAAACACATATTTTGTCAAGTGTGAGTGTACATATTTATAGGGGGAAGGCGAAACAACAAAGAGATATACAGAGCCATTTATTTGTCGCACCAACCTGCTCAAACCCACTGTGCATTACAGCCAAGACCTTCCATGGGCTAATGTTCAATAAGTGCACATCACGTCACTGGGGCATTTCAGAATTTGCAGAAAACAAGCATTTAGATAGTTAACAACCTACACCAGAAAGTAAACACTATGTAGCCCGGAAACCTCCAAATATTCGATAGAATACTGAAGACTCACGAGCTACAACCCAAGCCCGTAATCCATAAAGTATCCAACAGTATACTCGAACTATGTCGATCCCAAACTTGACCTATCAGATAGGATAAATCACCGGTGATCACTGAAAACAACTGTCTGCTAAAACAGACAAAAACAAGAATTTCAAACTCCCAAACAACAAAAAGAAGACGGCAAATAGTCAACTACACTTCGTAGTTAACTGGGGCTCTTCGTCTCAAAGAGCGTCTACGTGACCACCGGTCGTTGTCTTTTACAGGAGGCGCAGAAGATGCACGAGCAACCGGGTTGGCGAACAAAGCAGCAAGATCTTCACCGGAACCAGCAGGAAGAGGAGTCCCCACACCAGAGCGAACGGTTGTGGGCGGCGAAGATGAGTGGCGGGCACAGAGATGTGGCTAGAAGGCTGACCAGGCGTCGCCAAGACAGAGACGGGTGGTGGCGGGGCCCGGCTAGGCGAAGAATCGCGGCCTTTGGCCGGAGAAGCTGGGGAAAGAGAAAACAGGTGCGCAGAACCAGGAGAGGCACCAAGAGTTGGAGCGGGGGAACGGTCCCCAGAAGAAAGAGAAGAACGGGATGAAACCCGTGGAGGAAAAACAGAAGGAGAAGCGGGTGCATAGTACTCCGCTATAAAGACTGGGGGCGTATCCCGAAGACAACGCCGCTTGCGAGGACCCGCTTGATCCTCGTCGTCATCGCGCGCACGCTTCCCAAGCGTGCGACCAGCGAGTACCTCGATCAATGCGAGGGACGAACGGACACAAAACCGTTTGGTCTTGGGCTCTCTTGTCACGGGCTCGTCACCACGAGCCCGCTTTCCTAGAGAGCAACCGCAAACTTGGACCATAACAAGATGGTCACGAATGCAGAGCCTTTTAGCAGAGCCCTGCGATTCGTCTTCGTCGTCTCCGTGGGAGACGCGGGACTTGTACTTGCCCAGGATTTGTCTAGTCTGGAATGTCGGACTATGGACCTGGGCAGCTTGCTGGGTGGGTGCGGGGCCAGAAGGGGCGGCGGCGCCCACAGCAGGAGGGGAGGGGGAAGGGGCAGGCGAAGGGGGAGAGGAGGACGCAGGAGACGCCGTAGGAGAAAGAGAAGGCGACTCGGAGTCCGATGACCAGTAGTCAGGGACTGCGTACGTGCGTCTGCCACCCCCGGATTTGGGGGCGACAGAAGGAGATGGGGATGCGGGCTGCCGGGCTGAAGTAGCAGCAGCAGTGGAAGAAGAAGCCGAAGCAGCAGGCGACGCTGGCGCTGAAGGAGAAGGAGATGAGTCGGAATCCAACTCCCAAGAAACAGGGCACGAGTACGTGCTTCTCCCGCCGGTGGTAGAACGGGCGGCAGGAAGATAGGCAGGGGACGGCGGGGCAACGGCCACGGGAACTAGCAGAGCAACCTGAACCTCTTCTCTGCTCTCGAGCAGAGGGACAACGGGAACCTGGGCCGCGGGGACTTCAGGCTCCAAAACAGTAGCGGGCGCCATCTCCGTAACAACGAAGGGGGCCACAAATGCTGCCGGCTCAGCAACAAGGAAAACCGGGGGGGTGACAACCACCGACTGTGGGGTCGAAATGGGGGTGACGGGCTGCTATTGGACGAGCAGTGGGAAGGCCGGAGGGATCACAGCCTGAATCGGAGCAATCACAGGCGCAGCCAAGATCGGGACAAAAGCCCGGGGTGGCGGAGGGGCTACGAAACTAGTCGTAGTCCCCGGGAAGAAGAAGTGGGGCTGAGCCACAAACTTAGCCAAGGACATCGATGGGCGCGAGGGAGCAGCATCCATCATCTCCACCTCGACTTTGAGAGGTGGAGCGTCCTCCATTTCGGCCTCAACCGGGGGAGGAGATGCCTCCGTCATCTCAACCTCCTCCTGAGGGGGAGAGACCCGGCGGACTCCAAAGCCACGAGAAACCCCAGATATGGGGGTAGCGGCGGCAGGGAAACGGGGCGCTGCCGGCGCAACATCGACCATCTCAAGGTCTGTTTTCACCACAGAGGCCCGGGGGAGCTTCATGGAAGCTTGGGCGACTGGTGGACAGTCTTGGGGCGGATCGCCGCCGAAGCTAAGAAGCAGCCGAGAAATTGGGCTGTTAGCCGATGCCGTGCGGGTGGGGCGAGCCGGCTCAGCTACCGCGCACTCAGTTTGAGCACAGCGAGCAGCATGAGAGGAAACAAACCGAATCCGGGGTCTCGGGGCCACCGCAGGCGCAGGGGGAGAATGCAGCGACGGTGGCGATGGTGGCGTCGACGACGGAAGGGAAGGGGAAGGCGAGGCTGCGCGGGCCTGCATGGTTGGAAGTGCGGGGGGAAGCTCTGCGCTCAGAGCGACGGTGGGCTGCTCGATGGCCGGAGCAGCAGCGGAAGACGCTACAAGAGGAGCGACAATAAGGGGCTCCACAGACGGAGCAAAAACAGTGGGAGCAACACGCTCCACAGGCCGGAGAGAAACCGATGCCACCCCGGCAGGGGATGGCGATCGGGAAACTGGACGAGGAAGACCCAGAACCACCTTCATCTCCTTGTTCGCCTCAACTTGAGGGGAAGGGAGTAAGGCTGGCGCAGGGGCAGGACGTACAACTTGGGGCTTGACGTCAAGAGCGCGGTTGGGACTCTCTGCCATTGGGGATGGCGAACGAGAGTCCGGGAGTGGCATCATAGCAGCCACCTCCGTCTCAATCTCCTCCTCAACCACTGGAAGTTGGCCCGAGACAGCTTCTACCGCCGCTTGGGGTAGAAGGCGCTGGGGTGGTGAGGAGCGACACCGAGGGTGTTGCGGAAACAACAGGCGGGGAAACAATGGCCCCAGTTGCAGCCACATCAGTCTTCCGGGTCAGAGCCTGCTAAACTGGGTCAACAGAGGTGGTTGGACCCCGTGAAGGCTCAACAGATTGAGCGGTCACCGGCACAGAAGGCGGCACGGCGACGGAGTGAGCGACGGCAGACGAAGGGGCGGGAACGACAGCCTTGTTCCAGTTGGCGGGGTTAAGTCCGCGATACCGGAATTTTGGGTCGCATTGGTGACCCACCACGTCTTGGAACTCCTCGAGTTCCTCGTCCTTGATTGCCTGGACAGTCTTGGATGCCGCAGCGTCCATCTTTGCCATGGCTTCGGCAAGACGACGCGCGCGCTGGTCTTCCTCATCTTCGGAAGACGCGCTGATCCACGAGTCCTCGGAATCACTATCCGGAGACCCACCACGACGAGAGTTCTTGGGGCTGAACCCCGAAGCGGGTGCACCGGGCGCGAACAACACGGGCGGCGACTCGGAGTACCGAATCTGCCGCACCAATGGTGCCGGGCTGGGCGAACCCTCTCTCGAATCTGCGTATGCGTACTCCGGCGAGCTGGATCTCTTGTGCCCAAGAGGAACATCCTCCTGCTCGACGCTGCAAAGGGAGTCCTCATCATCTTCGCTGTTAACCGAAGATGGGGCAGCAGGAGTCTGTGCTGCGACGGGAGCAGGGCAGGACACCGCTGGGAAAGAAGGCGCCTGGCGCATGGATGCAGCCGGAGGAGGCACAAAAGAAAAGGCCGGCTTCTTGGCGGGCGCATTGTTAGAGGCAGCGGCGGGCTGTGCACCAAAGGTAAAAGGCGCCGAGGAAGTGGACGCAAACGAAGGCACAGAGGCCGGGGCGGGCCGCGCGAGGACATTGCGGACACCAGCGGGGGCGTCGAAGACGAAAGCCTCAGAAGAAGCAGGTTTCGCCGAGGAAACGGCGGTAGCAGCTAGGCCTGGGGTGCCAGGACCAAGGGGGCTAGCGGCAGCAGCAGGAACAGCGGGATCAGGAGTTCCAGAGCCGAAAAGGCGGTACGAAGCGGAAGAAACGGCAGTACCAGGCGTCCCGGGGCCAAAGGGGCGGGAGGATGCGCCAGAGGCAGCAGAGCCGGGAGTCCCAGGACCAAAAGGGCGAGCCGACACAGCGGAAGAGACGGGGGGCGTCGTGGTCCACACTGGCCGGAAGGGCATGAGACCGGCTTTGGTCCCAGGTCCAAAAGGGCGAGCCTTGTCAACCTGCGAGCCTGCGTTCTCTATCTTCGCAGACTCAGCAAGGTTAGCGCTCGAATTTGCGGCCGTGCAGCGGCGGCGTGCCATGGAGCGCTCCCGTGAGGTGGGCCTAGACCAAGAATCAGACGTTAGTATGATTTGATGGCGATGATAACTTGAAAATATTGCAACATACCCATCAGCAGCAACAGAGGCGGCAGCGATAGAGCCAGAAGGGGCCGCCGGGGTGGAGGCTGAGTTGGAGGAGGAGCCAGTGGCACCAGAAGAGCGAGGTGCGCCAGCACCGATAGAAGAGCCAAGGGAACTGGTGATGAACGTGTTAGCTAGATCTAAGAAGACTGAGAGTTACGACACTTACCGAGCCATGGCGACGGTTAACGAAAGAGTTAACGAAGAACAGCGAAATAAAAGGCGAAAGCCCAGAGCAAAAACTGCAAGCAATATATGTATTCGCGAAGCAAAAAGCAGCACGAACAAACAGCAACGGGGGCAAATAAGAAGCTTGCAAAACGGTGCGAACAAGTGGAATGAAGCAACGGTCGAGTAATAAAAGAGTACGAAGGTTGAGCTGAAAAAGAGCGAGATCGTAAACGCTGATATTATTTCAAGAGAAGTGGTTAGCTAGTTATTTCAATGATTTGCAACACCCACGAGATGAATCGCAGAAACAAACTTACAAAAACTGGACTTGGGGTTCAAAACTGATGAGAAGAGAAAAAGAGGAAGAAAAAAATGAAGAACAGAGGAAGGAGGGGAAGAATTTAAGTTAGGTTCGGATACCTGACTGAGCCGCCCTTCGGAAAATGTGGGGACTTTTTTCTACAGTCTAGATGATTATCACGTATGTTTTTGCCTTGTGCGGTTTAAACATGTGAAGATATGTGGCTTTGTGGGTGGTTATTACCGTTTCGGGTCATGGCTATGGGGGTGGGAGCCTGGGACGATGATAGTTATAGTGAGTCAACCAGCATTACAAATAGTTATAGGGGAAAACTACTTCTGATTGACTGGATACTTCCAACGTCTAGATCCGGCGTGTGGAAAACTGTCAGTGTTGATACTTCTTGTCATTCCACTGTATGTAGGTCTATAGGCCTTGGACAGTGGAACTCTATGATAGCCCAGTATATGGTGTGCTCGTTTCCTAGAATGCCATAGAACTTGACCAGAGACGGTCACATTTCTGGTCTGTAGTTACCTAGCATCTTTAATCTCATCCACTCAGTTGGAGCTTCAGGCTCACGACATCTGACTACTTCAGCTAGTCGAAGACTTCCTTGTGTACTGTTACTATGCACCGTACCGATGAAACCTTTACCGCAGCGATAGCTCTATTGATTATTTGTAATAGTCCGCTGCATTACCACTCCACTCTTTTCTACTCGCATTCAAATCACTCCAGTAAACGTTTTGCATCGTGCCCATTAATTCAACCAGACATGAGACGAAACTATTTACTTCCTCATTCGGTCGCAAAATCTACAAAACGGGAAGGACATGTAAGTCCCACTTTTTTCTCTCTGGTAAAGTCGGTACAATATGTCACCTGCCCGAAATCATCCCTGCCTTCTTGAATTACCCCACGAAGTTCAAGGTCCACAAAAACGTTTCATGTTTCTGTAACCTCCAGATTCATCTCCTGAACTGTCGCTGTGCCATCCAGGTAGATTCGGTCAATCATAGGGTTAGACTATTCAAAATTATAACCCTGACAAGAGGTGTGATCATGTGAACTCGGTTCAACCAGTTCATGAGCCGGAAAACGACATTTTTACAAGCTCTAAGTCCATCGTACAAGCTGATCATATAATCGATGACACTGATGTCTTTTGGTTCCACCCCTCGGCTTTTCTATGGTATGCCCAGGTTCCCGGTTTCCATCGTCCGTCTGGAGGCATCACATCTGAACGAGACAAATTTTAACATCGTATCCGTTGAAGGTAGAAGAGTACCTTTAGCTAACGTGAATATCCTATTATGGGTACGTCGGGAGTTTAGTCGAAATTTCTACCGCTATACAGTCCCCTACACTACATATCAAAACCAATCATTCCGATTGGGGAATTCAGGTCGTGAATGGTTGGTCCCCGTGCTACTCGACACTATGAGCGCATGTAATTGACGAACTACGTCAAATCTCTGACATGAAAGATAGAATGTAAAGTGAGGAACGAAGGATGTCACAGTTAATGATCCTCGTACCCACTGAGATAGCCCCGTACCCCCTGTCGTCGGCCTTCCAACCAGCTCCGACCAGCCAATATTTCAACCCAAAGACCGGTCGGCGTCGCGCATGTGTCAGAGGCCACTGACACATAAGAATTCAATACCACTTGTCTTTGTTCTTTTCTACTACCGTTTCCTTATTATCTAGATCTACTCCTTAACTCGGTTTACTCTGTATATATTCAGGCGTGTGTTAAAAATGTTAACCCTGACTTGACGCAGATAACCCTACTGGAGCTATGCTTCCTTCATGCAGCACTGGATGTAGCATTTGTCAATCAACCTCCAAATCGGTCGTCTTCTTTGGTGCAGTGGTCAATGTGTACCGTTCCTTCAGGTAACCACCGTACACAAATATTCGTGACTCGACTATCCGCGGAAAAGCTTAAGCTCCGGCATCTCAAAGCACGGGGAGAAATCTTTGTGTTATTGAGTTTATTGCGACCATAGCTATCACAATCTATCAAGACATTCCACGTTATCAATATACTCCGCACTTTTACTGGCTGCTTAAAAAGTTAGTCGCTCTTATCTGTTTGAATTTCCCTTTGATTGTTACCTACTCCCCGGCTCCTGGGACAAGGCACTCGGTGGAGTTCTCCTTACGTACAAATCCCGCAATCGATTCATTGTGGCAGCACGTTGTACAAATCCGCCCAGCCGCTCCCATCTTGGCGCGACGCTCCAGTTACTTCCAGCTCCCTTCTACTCGGTTCAGCGTCAGAGTGGGTTCATCTATTTAGCACAGACCAAGGTTCCCTTCTCATCCCGGCCGTTCCTCATAACCGGCCAACGTCCATCTCGGAACCTCCCGGTCTTGTCATTTGCCTGATTACTCACGCCACTCCTTTCGATCAATTGAATTAAAAAGCCGAAGAAAAAACCCCAAGAAACCCTAGATATGTCACGCCCACGGAGAGGTCGGCCGCCGTCGACTACCAGTTGTCATAATTGCCATAAGAATAGGTTGCGATGTGACCGGTCGAGGCCGGCGTGTAATAAGTGCACTGCGAAGGGAGAGACATGCATGGGCTATGACAGGTTATTTTTATGGGCACCGTGTGACCCGAGAGAGAAAGAAAAGGAAAAAGAAAAGGAGAGAGATAAGGTGCGCGGAGGTCGAGTGAAGAAGAAGACAGCAGAGAAGGTGGCGCCAGCTGAAGCGGAATGGAAGGAGAAGAATGGTGACTCAAGCAAAGCGACCTGTGAACGGGATCCTCCACCAGATTCGGAGATTGACTATCCAGAGACGGAGACACAGGCTTTGGTTAAGGCGGTGCTTGAAAAGGAATATCCTCATTTGAGTGACCCGCCACCAAATGTGTGTCTTGACCTTGCATTAAGACGAACATACCATGAACAGAACCCGAGTCCTGGAAGATATCTTGACCCGGTATTCCAGGATTTCTCTGAAAGGGCCAAGATGTATCTCAACCATTGTAAGTGTTTGATAGTGTTGAAATGGAAGTACAATTTATTAACAAATTATAGTCCAACGAGTCACACGGGACATCGTCGCTCATGATCACTTCAGTGCCAATCCATTTCGAGATATCGTCCCATTAGCCCTTCACCAGCCCGTCCTTCTAAACATTGTTCTTGCCTCCTCTGCCATGCACATAGCGAATCTGTACCACGGCAATACAATCGAGCTCTCAGATGGGGATATCAGCCAGAAATTTCTTGGAAAACGGGAACGTTTAATTGTGTCGAAACGGGCTGTGACAGATGCGTTGGAGGCCAAGGCGAGAGCATATGCTGGTTTACGTGGGTTGATGGCAGATATGAATCAGGAGAAAATGGAGTTGGCTATAATGGCTATGTACTTCTTTATCAACATTGAGTTGATTGATGTTGAGAAAAGTGATTGGAAGGCACATCTTCAAGGTGTCGGTACCTTACTCCAGGGACTAGAACATATGGATGGGGCGTGGAAGGAAGTTTTCGATAACATTATCGCCCATATTGTCATGTAAGTTTAACATCACCTGTCATTATTGACAACATACTAACACCCATAGTTACAATATTCTTGGATCAACACTGATGTCCAAGCAATCCTGTATCACTGTTGGCACGCATATACTCCCTCTTATGCCAGCCCTTCACCGCACTCAGGCTGACATTTACATCTGTTGCCCTTCTTTCCTTCTCGAGATGATCTTATCAGCCTCTATCCTAACTGAATCTACCGCCTGCCTACCTAATGAGTTACTTCTTGCCCGTGGTCTCGAAGTCTTTAAGAAGTCGCGGAATTTCGACCTTGACCAGTGGGTCGCTGGAATGCCATCTGTACAAGTCTTCCATGACCGGGAGAGTCGGATCCGAGTAGCCGCATGTCACAGGGCAGCCGTCTGTCTGTATGTCATGAGGGCAGTCCCTGCCGTTGAAGAAGCAGTAGACATCACTGCTGACGAACTACGGGCAGAGATTATGGCGTACATGGCAAGTGTAGATGAGAAGAATGTGCATTTCAAGGGAGCAGCATGGCCATTATTCATGGCTGGTGGTGAATGCATAGACCCAGAGAGTCGCGAATGGGTGATGCAGCGACTTATGCTTCTATGGAAGATCGTTCCCTGGGGCTACATCCTTACAGCTATCCAGGCACTACGTGATACCTGGGCTTGGCGTGATGCCCAGTCGGAATCGGAACTTGCCAAGGGACAAAACTGGCTACAAGCGCTGTGGCAGCGTAACAGTGACTGGCTGATTGTTTAAGGGTTTCTGGAGGGTTTATCGCAAAGGTTGAGTACCGCGTGCTTGGGCCGCTTGCGATGGCTCTTGCGATGGCTTTGATGAGACTGCTATGATGAGATGGTCTGTTTCATTTTGTTTTGTTGGTTGCCAGGCGCTTATATTGATATATAGGTTCATGCGTTGTCTTGGATAATGTTGCCCTTCATCCATTCAAGTCATTCCACAAAATCCCTAGTCACGCGCTACCAAGCAATCTTCGTCCCGCCACATCACCAGTCAAGTAACACCAAAATGCGGCGGATTCCACGATAATTCATAGCATCGTCTGCCCGGGTGTCGATTGAAGAAAAGGGTCCAAGCTTCCTTTCCGGGTGGCTTTGGCGGTGCGTGAACGGCCGTGCTAAAAGATAAATTCAAGCCTTCTGTATTGCGGCGCGCGCCCAGGTTTACAGGGTGTTTATTCGGTCGCAAGGGAAGCTAAGGTCCCCACCCAACTCTTTTGGGCGGCAGAAAAAAAGATTAGTGCAGAATTAATTTTCGCTGGATGGGAACGAACGGGCATTGCGCGCCTTTCGCGATTTCTATTGTTGAATTCGAATTTGAATCAGTACCATATTAAGCGCATTGAATTGCTTCTTTTTTTCCCGATCGACTTGTTTCGAACGATTATTACGAACCCCCGACTAACTACCGCAACCGACTGTCGAATTTTATTCAGCCGCCATCGTTACCCATGAGTGCGCCCTCCCCCCAGAAGTCCGTCGCCACCCCCAAGGCTAAGAAGCCCGCCACCGCCACTACCGCTGATCTTGCGCCGGCCGACCCCGGATACACACGACTGCATATTTCGCCGTTGGACGCGGACTTGATTAAGACTGTTGTTCCGGCGTCTGTGTTGCCTCTGGCTCGCAACATTTCTTATCACCAGATTGAGACGTTCCCAGAGAGACGTTACGGATTTGTTGATTTGCCGACTGAGGCGGCAGAGAAGCTTAAGAAGAAACTTAACGGGATGACGTTGAAGGGTGCGAAAATGAAGGTCGATAAGGCGCGCAAGGATAAGGAGCCAGATGTCCCAGATTCCGAGTTTGACGGGACAGTGAAGAAGCGGAAGAAGGTGGTCATTGATGTGGATGGCACCGAGGTTGGTCTTTCTAGCAAGAAGCGGAAGCAAGACAAGGATGTCATTAAGGGGATTGTCTTGGAGGATGGTCGGAAGGTGAAGCGGGGGTGGACCGTCACGCCCGAGGAAGCCAAGATTGCGGCTATCAAGAAGAGCAAGATTAAGAAGAGCGACAAGGAAAAGGAGGAGGAAAAGAAGAGAAAGAGCAAGAAGACTGTTGATGGTGATATCCGGTCAAAATACACGGATAAGCCTGAGGCGCTGATTAAGACGGTCGTGCCACCGGGGAAGCCTATGCCCGAGGCGAAGCTGGGCGCTAAGGTCAAGAAGACTCGGAGGGACGGGAAGCAAAGTCGCGAGATTGTAGCACATGAGTTTGAGGGTGTTACTAAGTTCCCTACTTTCTTGAGAGATGCGCCAGTGACGAAGAAGAAGGAGGTCAAGAAGGTGGAGAGCTCCTCGGAGAGCGAAAGTTCTTCTGAGAGCGAGGATGAGAAGCCGGTAGAAAAGAAGGTGGTTGCGCAAAAGGAGGAGGTTCAAAAGCAGGAGCCGGCTGTTGAAGAGGATACGAGTAGTTCTGAGGGCGAAACCTCAAGCTCAGAGGATGACTCGGATAGCGATGATTCTGATTCTGACTCGGAATCTCAACCTAAGAAGGTCGATTCCCCAGCGAAGGAATCCACGCCAATCCCCACAATCACAACTACCGCGGCCCCAGCCCCGTCTACTCCTACTCCTGACCAAGCAACTTCGTCTACCAACAACCTCACGATTAAGGTTCCCCCACCACGAACCCCCGTCGCTGCGGCAGTTCATCCCCTCGAAGCGCTGTACAAAAAGGCCGCCTCAGCGACCGAAGACGCGCCATTTAGTTTCTTCGGTGCCAACGAGGAGGAAAGTGAGGATGAAGCAGACAAGGGGACGCCAGTTGCCGCTGTTGTGCAGACGCAGATTTCTGTGCCGATGACGCCGTTTACGAGATTGGACTTTGAATCTAGAGGGATGAGAAGCGCCGCTCCGACTCCCGACACGGCGCATCCTAAGCGGAGGTTCTTCCCTGGTGAAGATGATCTGGAGGAGGAACCAAAGGTGCCTAGCCCCGTTGCTGCCCGCGGAGCAGCCCTGGCGAGAGTTCTTGAAGAGGACGAGGAAGATGAGGATGAGGATATGGATGGTGAACCTTCAGCTGCTGCGCCTGCTCCCGTTGAGGGCGATAGTGAGTTCCAAAAGTGGTTCTGGGAAAACAGAGGTGACTTGAACCGGGCGTGGATGAAGCGTCGGAAAACGGCCGGCAAGGAACGTCGGAATAAGGAGAATCGGGTGCGCGGTGCTAAGCGTTAGGGTACATCTGGGTAGGTTTAGGACATGATGTTATAGAACTTAATTGCCGTTTATGGTATCGTACAAGCATGATTAAGGGTTGATTCCTATGTGTGGTAGCCAATTGGATTTGTAGAACAGTGGAGATGGCACACACATGTGAAATAAAGAGAGCACGAGACGTCAGGCAGTTCTGTCGGGCGGTGTTACGCAGACAGTGCCGGATGATAGAGCATTAGCGCACGTGCAATCGTGGGCCATTTTATTTGCAGTTGAAGGACACGTGCATTGGGGGTTGGCTTGCGGTGACAGATGAGGTAGGTAGGCACGAGACAACATGGGCGATTGTGGATGGATGAATATTTAGGAATTTCCGGGGCAGCCTAGTGAAGAAAACATGGAGAGAGCCTGGAAGAATGAGGGGGAGATAAGTGGGTTACGTGCATACCTGTCGTGAGTTTTGCGGGGTTTAGCTTCATGTTTACATGGCCTTAACCAGCTATATTGGTGTAGATTTACAAGAACGAAGCGACGACACATTAGATTCACGAAACACCAATACGTGAAGCTTCAATTCGTAAACCCATCATCAAAGCTGGTCGAAACCCATATATCCATTTCCAGCCAAAAAGCCCCCGTGCCTCCTTCCAAAAAGACAGCCCCGGTAGCCCATGTGGGCGAATGCTTAACGCTGATTGGTTGACGGGAGCTGCCTACGCCGTTGGACAGTTGCAGGCCGGAACCCCGTGCACAGCGGACGGCAAGTGTCCGGGTCGAAGGAGAAGGGACGGGGAGAAGGGAAAGTTGTCACGTGGGTTGAGTGCATGGGAAAAGACGGTTGTTTTATTGGTGGGGGTTGTGTATATAGACGTGTGTATGGGATTTTCTGGGGAAAGAATTGGTTTGGTACTTTGGTTTTTTGACGTTTAAGGGATTTATATGTGCATGTATATATGTACATGCATGTAGAGACTCTCATCGGTTGTTTTGACATCTATATCGTCATTTTTCAATTTTTTCCGTCATAGCTATTACCAACGTCTGTGATTTCCATTTGAGCCGCGATACGACCCACCCGAAAACATCGCAAAAGCTACAACTACCATGCCTCGTCCAACTCTTCCCCCAACACCAACTGGAAGCACCGACATGAAAAGCCAAGAATCATCAAACACCCCTCAAATCCCACTACAACTGGCCTTTGAATTACCACCACCAGCTCTCCCAAACAGTTCAACATACATCCAACCCGCCGAAGCCGTCAAATCCCGGCGTAGAACAGCAACCACGGCATCTTCAAGTACCCCGAAAGAACCCTTTGCTTTGCCACCTCCACCAACTAGAACTCGCAAGATCATTCAGATGAAGCCGCGTGGACAGGCGGAGGAAGGGGAGGAGGAGGAGGAGGGCGAACCGAAGAAGGAAAAGGGGAAGAAGTCGGGGAGTGCGGCGGGGAGAAAACAGGCGAGGAAGACGGCGCATAGTTTGATTGAGCGGAGACGGAGAAGTAAGATGAATGAGGAGTTTGCTCAGTTGAAGAGTATGATTCCTGCTTGTACAGGGGAGATGCACAAGTTGGCTATCTTACAAGTATGTCGTTTGTTACTTAGACCTTAGGATATGCCCACTAACAAGCCTAGGCCTCAATCGAATATGTTCGATACCTCGAAGATTGCATTACCCAGTTAAAGACCCAACAAACAACAACCACACCACCATTCACTCTCCCACCACAAACCAATTCATGCCCGACGTCCCCCGATGTTGACCACCCCATGTCAACCAGCGCAACGCCATCACCCGCTTTACACCCTCTTCCCAACACAGTCTCCGCCACGCCATCACCAGCTCTCCACCCACTACCAGGCGGCATCTCCGCATCGGCCTCTCCTGCTCTTCGCCCCCACGACTCTAGACATAGACATAATTCGTATTCAAGCGTATCAACAGAGTACCCACGCTACGGCTATTCTTCAGCAACCGCCTCCCCGGCTTTCGGCCCGCAGTTTGGTTATCCCACAGGTGGTATCCCGGCGGGAGTCACCTTGGCTAGTCCGGCATTGGCACCACAAAGGGATTTAGATCAGGAGGCCACGGCGGCATTGTTGATGCTTAACTCTGATAGAAGGGGCTTTGAAAATCGCGAGGACGGAAGTGAGAAGGGGAGAGGTATGTCGGTGAGAGATCTTCTCAGTTCATAAATTTCTTTTATCCATCTTTTTCGCGCGGCGTTTGGCGTTCCTTTAACATGGTTCCGGACACTCTTGTTTTCGTCGTTTATTTCGCTACAAATGTAGTCATTCTTCATCCCACAAATCCGGAATTTCATGCCGTAATATATCCATTCATAATTACCTATTTAAGCCACTGTCCCCACATGTCACCAAACCTCGGGTGTTCCTCGTCCTTGTACAACATCAACGAAACGACGTGTGGCGATACACTCCTTCTTACCCACCAAACCGATCAAACAAGCTGTTTCCCAATTTCCCTTTCCTTCCCGACGGGTCTAGAATGGCGAAAACAACTTGTAAACCACGCCATCCAACCATCCGAGCGGCACGCCCGTTCCAGTTTTCCTTCCCGTCCATGTGGCAATTCTGAGTCCAGGGTTAGGGTATTTTGATGATAGTTTCAAATATCGTACGGTTTTTTGGGGGGTGTTAAGTCCGAGCTTGAACTTGATGTGTGGATGGGACTTGAGATGTGGTACGGGGATAGTTGGACTGCAGGCTATGTGGTGGGACGAGCGATGAGTTCTTAAGAGAGGTGTCTGGACGTGTTTATGTGGGGGTTTGGAGGGTTCTTTTTATGTTTTCTTTCGTTTGTCATTTTTGATTTTCTTTTTGTTTAGATTCATTTATACATTTTGAGATATATTGTCCGCATGGCACCTTCTACACCACGTTCAAACGTCTTTGTACAAAACGCTACTACTACTGAATTACATACCACGGGTCCTACTAAGATAGACACCAGCAAGTCCCAGTTCTCCACATCAACAACCACCACACCCTCCAAAATGATGTCTGCCCTGTTTGGAACCCCATCTAAGAAATCCACGCCCACGAACCCGCGAAACCAACCGCCTAAATCTCCAAAACGTCAATCTACATCTAACAGATACACCACGTCCAACGGCTCTCCCATATTTGCCCCTGATGAAGACGACATTATCGACGGCTTAGACATCCCCACACGACTCGTCTTGGAACCTGACTCGGAAACAGGCGCAAGTACTCCAGGCTCTCTATTCGGTGGAACAACCGCCGATAGTACAGCGGGTAGCAGCATCTCAAGTACTGCACCGAAGAAGCGAAGACGGAGAAATCGGAAGAGAGGGGGAAAAAAGGGTGGTGGTGAGGGAGCACAGAAGGTGGCGGTGCATCCGCGGGTTACCGAGGTGGTGGAGGAGGAAGATGAAGATGCAGACAGTGTCTCTTCTAGAGACTCGGAACGAAGACCAGGTGGGAAGAAGACTGTCAAGGGGACTATTGACCTTGGCGATACCCTTTCCTTAGTCCCTAGAAACACCCAGACGTCCAAGAAGAAAGGGAAAAAGGGCACACAAATCATCGAGGTGGAGCGGAAACCAGTGAAACTCCAACTAGGTCTCAACCTGAAACTCAACCTCGAACTCAAAGCCGAAATAGAAGGCGACATCACCATCTCGCTAGTGTAAGTTGTCCACAATCTCATCCACAACCACCCGCTAACAATCCCCCAAGCTAATCCCCCCTCTTCACAGCGCCGAGTCTACACCCGCGAAACGGACATCCCCGCGTGTCCCTCTCGACCCAGATTATACCGGGACAACGACGTTCAAGGATGTCAGACATGAACTCTTTCATATGCGTATGGGTACTATCCGGTTTTACCAGAGGTGGCAAGACCAGAGGGTTTCTGATGGCTTGACGGCGGCGGTTATGGCGGGTTTGATGGGGTTAGGATTTTTCTTGGGATTTTTTGCACGCGGGTTGACGGGGAGTTTGCTTATGCCGGTTGCCGTTTTTTAGTGTATGATCTTTTTTGGAGTCAATGAATGTATATGCTTATATTCTAATTGTTATAATACTTAGTGCTTGAGACGTTGGAGGGAAATGTCCTCTTGGGCATCCTTGACCAAGAACCTGCCATAGTGTGTTAGCATGTATCCACTATAAATCATTAATATCATCACTTACTTATACCACAAAACAATCGGGAAGATCGTTCCAAAGTGCCACAAACTATGCGCATCAACACTCCGCGCAATAGGTTCAAAATCAAGCAACTCCAAGCTCATAGCCATCATAACCCAAGCCACAGTCAAACCAGGCCACGTAGCCCAAAAGTTCCGAGTCCGTATCCAACTTTTAATCGAGAACCAAGTCCACAACGCATTCTGAATAACACCAACGACCACGTTCGCAGCCATGTTATACGTGTAATTCCACCGAACAAACCTCAGATACCCCACATGCCCCGCATACATCAAAACGCACATGACCGTCCAAATCTTGCGGAGCGTGGCATAGTCCGAACCTGGCCTATCAAGACGGTAAATCCGAATGACCGTGTAATACATTCCATACAAAACCGACGCCCCAGCAGCAAAATAATCCAACTGCTCCGTTGACGTGAAATCCCTCGTATGGAAAATCGTACTAAAAACCCAACTAGCCAGGCCAAAGTATGCAAACATCTCGTAGTACTTTCGCAGCGGGTAACTCGCCGGAATATGTTCCCGGATCGCTTTAAGTCCCTTATAATGGGCAACGTAATTCCCAATGCTACAAAGCACCGAAAACGGCTCCTGCATGCCCCAGAGTCGGTAGAAGGGCCATTTTCCGTAGAATTGGACAATGGGTTCGGATCGGGAAATTCGTCGGTCGGTTATGATGTGTTGGCAGGTATGATCGCATTCAGAGGGACAGTCCCAGAGGAGTAGGCGGCGGTGGAGCGCTGGAGACAGAATCATGGTTAGTCAAACCCGTGGTAAACAGGGCCAACGAAAGGACTTACGAATTGGCGTTGGATTGTCAGAAAGACAGTTTTGCGCCTTGCAAATCTGATGTGGCGATTGTTAGCCCGTCTCGTGATACCTAGCTTTAGCTAAACGGAAGCTCACACACCTCTTTGCACTCGTGGAACTCGGGCGACCGATCACCCACTGAAGCTTGCACTCCTGCAGCCAAAATGCCTACAGCAAGCAACGCCTTAATCGCGTTAGAATAATTAATCCGCATTGTAACTGTCGCAGTCAATATTCAAACGAAAAAAATAAAGTCGGCATCATGACATCCAAAAACACCCAATTTCTGTCTCGATCGGGTCAATGCCAAGTCTCCTATTCTTTTCTCTTATTGGCTAATTTCACTACCCTAGTCAGCTACACATGTCACGATAACCCAGAGACCCTAACATCACAGTAAACACAACTATCGCGAAATCTTGTCTTATGAAGAATTCAGAACGGAAAACATGGCTCCAATCTCCCCTTTTAATGGTAGCCTTTGCTTTGAAGTATTACCTCCAGTTTTATTCACCAACAGGTGAACATGCCGCCGCCACCACAGGCCGACGTCGGCCTCCCCAAGCATTATGCATTATTTATGCCTTTTTACATAAAGTCATCACTGTAAAAATCGGTTAGCATCCCGTCGTTCGCAGTAGAGTACACCAAAACTTACTCGCCGTACGCATCATCATCATAAGCGTTCGTATCAGTCGTACCAGCCCGGCTAGTGTTAACCGAGATCTTGGTCTTCGCCGCCTTGGTCTTCTTGCCGCTCTTCTCCGCCGCCTTCTCCTCTCTCATCTTCTCGTTACCCAACGCCGTCATGCTGGAAGCAATCTTCTTGATCTGGTCCGAAGGCAGCTCACGAGCAATCTGCTTGATGAACTCCTGCAGGAAGAGGTTGTACAGTGGCTTCTTCTGCGACTGAAGGATCAAAGGCGAAAGGGTATTCCGGAGAGCCTCGAACTGTGTCTTGGTGGTGGGGTTGAAGAGAGGCATCTTCGTCATGTCGACGGTGGCAGAAGGGTCATTGGCGTCGGTAGTAACAGCGGTACCGATAACCTTGCCCTTCCGGTTGGGGTTGACACCAATGTCACCGAAGAGGTCCTCGGCGTGAGCAAGGTCAGCCTCCTGCTCAGTGCGGCGAAGGCGAGCACGGCGCTCAGCCTCAGTCTCGTCAGAGAGAACATCATCACCGGCAGCGAGCTCAGCGGCACGCTGGGCCTTGAGTTCGGCGATGCGCTCGGCCTTGGACTTCTTGGGCTTAGCGGCAGCGGCAGCGGCGGCGGCGGCCTTAGCAGCCTTTTCGCGCTCGACGTCGGAGTCATCGGCATCCCAAGAATCGAGGACCTGAAAAGGAGAGGTGCGTTAGTATTGTGTCGTGTGAGGTCCGGGGGAGGCATCGGAGACGCAGATGGACGGGCAAACTTACGTCGTTGTCTTCCTCCTCGTCGTCGAACTTGCGACGGGGAACGGCGGCGGCAATTACGGGGGAGTTGGGAGCGCTGACGGCATCCTCCTCCTCATCATCTATCAGGGTCAATTGTTAGTTCAATTCTTTCAAATCGCATCGTCATCGTCGCATTCATCTACATGGGTCAAAGTGGCTGCCCCTCACCCCTCCAGTGCCCTCCAACAGATGAAAAAAAAAGCCAACACTAGCCAAACATATCGCCACTATCAGACAATTCATCCATGTACTCACCCCAGTTTCTAGGAGCCATTTTGATATTTTTGAAAGTGTTTTTGTTTATTCTGACAAAAAAACAAAGAGCGACTTGACGTCAGTGGTGATTAGTGGGGAGGAGAAATCTAGAATCCGCAGCCGGCCGTTATCAAACCCTTTGATTAATATAGTGGGTCCCTTGAACCCTATAGACGTCATAGCACGTGACTATCGGCGTACTAGTCGGATGCTAGGTGTTATGGTCAGCCTCTCACGTAGGAATGAGAGCCGCCGTGGAATTGATGGTTTGACATGTCTCAACCCGATTGCGGATCGATCGATATTGGTTTTGAGTGTCCCGAAGCGTTCACGTGAACGATACCGTTGTTTACATGAAGAAATTTATAGAGATACGCTTAAAATTATGCTGAAAGGGCGTGTGAACTATCTGCAGCAACAAGTCCATTGTGGTTATAAAGACAATGGAAGCTGAAAGCAACTCCACTCATTGAGAGGGTTATCAGTATTCTCATCTTCGAAACAATGAACGCCTCGATTTATATAAAAGAGGCTCAACTTCATATGAGTAGGGTTAATTGGACCGCTAACGTAGGGTTCCAACATTAACCGACGACATCGTCACAAGCTCATGCGAGCTGAAATCAACCACAACTAACGAACGCGGTTATTTTCCCAATTGAGTCCGTAGAGTTTC
Source organism: Huntiella savannae (assembly GCA_001483325.1). Taxonomy (NCBI): domain Eukaryota; kingdom Fungi; phylum Ascomycota; class Sordariomycetes; order Microascales; family Ceratocystidaceae; genus Huntiella; species Huntiella savannae. Next base: position 53,595 of record LCZG01000135.1, read on the forward strand.
TAAATTGAACGCTCTTTGTTCACGGGGACAGACGATTACTGCTTCCTGAGTCGGTTCCTCTCTAAAACCCCCCGCATACCCAGAAACAGTGATGATAATGACGGAAGCGTTGGATGCTGTCCCAAGATGGGCTCCGTATTGTGCACTATGCTGCCGAAAGGACAACGAAAACGGCTACGAACTTCTCATGGCCGACCTTTCCCCCAACTGGGCATGGACTGATGGGCTAGAGAAGCTCAGTTATGGAGACGGTTCTCTGGCACATGATCCCCTGAAGAAGCCATGGAACGTTGACGATGCGACGCCCGACATGTTTTTGAAGAGTTCTGATAAAGCTGTATTTGCAAAGGAGGCGAGACGGTGGCTTTTGGGGCAGGACTGCTCTTGGAATAAGGGACTGCAAAGGGGGACTCCGTTTCCTCAGGTAATGGCATTTTATCATAGCTCTGAGCGACAGGATAGCCGGGTGTGAGTGGAAATCTTTAGTTGTCAGAATGAACTGTCGCACTAACAATGGCATATGTTTCGAGACATTCATTGGCCCATATTTCGACTGCGAAAGAGCCTCGCCCATTCGGTCAATTGCCGTTAAGGACACGGCCATCCCAAGCGATAAAGGAACCATTTCAAACCACGTGGATGGAAGCTGCCGAAATGAACGAACAGGACCTCCCAAGTGAACCCAATTCACGGCTATTTGTTCGAGAATACTCTCGGGTACATTCACCAAGTCCCGGTAGTGATAGAGGCACATTTGTTCACTGGGACTGTATGCAGGTCTTAGTGGCGCAACTCCAAGGCAAACGTATCGATGCCGAGCTTACAGCGGATGACTGGTTGTCATTGGATCATAGTTCTCTAGCAGTGGCTATGTACTCACTTTCTAATTTGAGTAATGTGAGGGATATGCTGGCTGATAAGAGAAAATACTTTTCTCAAAGCTCGTATAGGAACGTTAGGACGGTCAGATATTCAGTTCCGTTGGTACGGCCGGGAGTACTCCAGAAGGCCCTCCAGCGCCTGCTTTACGATAGTGAAAGATTTCGGCAAACACTGCAATCAAGGGACTTGGAAAGATCACTCTCCCAAGACAGAGACCTAAGCTCAACGGAAACGCTATTGGGCAAGCTCCCCAGTGATTTGTTTAATCTCGTCCTATCCCACTTGGGACCCAATGACATTCGTACCTTAAGCCAAGTTTCACGGGCGAACCGAATCGCGTTACAGGATGATGACATTTGGTTATCTTGGCTTCAGTCCGGACCGTATAATAGGATTTTCCCCGAGTTACACGATGCTATCACAGAAGGCCTGAGGCTGTGCCAAAAAGAAAACCGGCCAATGCCCAAATGGAGGCAAGTAGCCAGCTGGTTAGAAATGGTATCAACACCAACAAATTGCTCTGGAGGATGGGGTGACGTGATTGAATCACGCCAGAGTCTTTTCATGATGACTGATGTTGTCCAGGAACGTTACCATCAAATACGGGAGCGAGTGCCTTGGTGTGTTGAGAGTCCTCAGCAGGTGTATTCAGTAGATCCTGTTTTCATTATGTCACACGCTGCGGTACAGGACGTAGGTGTACCGCGTATACCGGCGTTTCATGGATACCAACAGTATCCAATGGTATCAATCAACATGTTGCAAAAACTTCTTCCTTTATTTTTTCTGCGTCCGTGCTCTGACCAATCACAGTCGAGTATTTCGTAGACCTCCAACAAACGCGTCCCGCAACCACCACGACAGCGCCGATATGGTGCATCAATCCAAGCCGCCCACGAGGCCTAATGATAAGACCATGCCATTCGCACGTAGCAGTAGAATGAGACGGTCTCCCGTATCCACCACGCGTGCCCCGCTCCCCACGGCGACGGCGACGCAGCCTGAGACAATTCGTGCCACCTCCCCCGAACGCGCCTCGCCGCCGGAGGATGTCGACGATACCTACCCCTTTCAAAGAGCCAGTAGAATCCGGCGCTCCTCTGTGTTTCAACACTACGCTGCGGAGCCCGCCACGCCAACCATTCAAGTGGAAGTCCCCACCGCCGCAGAGCCTGCCACCCCCAAGGACCTGGACTGCGAACCCGATCTCCCGGACCTCAACGAAGACCGGCCGACGCTTATCACCATCGAGGCTGAATCTCTCCCCTCTCTTCCCACTGTAGAAATCGTCCCGTCTAGCGAGCCTGCTAGCGAAGAGACAGTGCAGCCCTCCTCCCCCCCGCAAATGCGCGGCAGAAGCCGGCCGCCTGCCACTGAGACTGCCGAACTTCACCAGTCAAGCCCGCTCACCCCGGAGTCAGCTTCTGACGACACTCAACTGCTTAATGTAGTCCTCCGAGGCATGGAAAAGCTGGCCATGACCAACGACTTCTGGGTTGCTATGTGTGTGATGGCCACAAGCGCCGGCCTCGTCTTCCCCACAGGCGAGCAAGTCCCGGACCCAGCCATGAGCGCCACCACCACGGCCACAGCTACGTCAGCAAAGACCCAGGCCGCTAAGCCCAGTACCGCAAAGTCTGGCACCGCCAAGCCCACCGCCGCCAAGTCCACCGCCGCTAAGCCCAGTACCGTAAAGTCTGGCACCGCTAAGTCTACCGCCGCGAAGTCTACCGCCGCTAAGACCACCGCCGCCAAGGCAACCGCCACCACCTCCTCAGCGGCCAAGCCCGGATCCACCACCGCTGGCGCTGCCAAAACCCGCCCCGTCCTAGCACGCTCCCCATACAGCGCTGCCCTCGCGGCCCCCCCCCCAACCGCCGCTCCGGCCGCGACCCCAGCCTCAGAAGACGGCTTCCAAACAGTCTCATACAAGGCCAAGCCTGA
>LCZG01000136.1:2845-48178 GCA_001483325.1 Huntiella savannae
TGCCCTCACGAGGGTTTCCAGCGATGGAGACACTGCATTTGCCGGACAAGTGAATGCATCAGGGTACCAACGCACCAAAAAGATACTTTTGTGTAGTGGATGAGGCTGTTCTTCCTTATGATTGAATGGGTTTTTTACCGTTCTGTACATATGTACAGTCCCTCAATACAGGACAGAACAGTAGGTTTACAACCAGTGAAAGCTAGACCTACAGGGCATCACCTGACAACATCCATTCAAAGAGGCATATGCGTGACAACGCATATATGTGAAGCGTCCAGAAAGGATGCAAAAAGCACCAAAAAACATACAACACCGGGTATTCGCACGTGGTCACCCACCGTACTACTGATCCAGCGCTCTGTGGCTTGACTATGGGGGAGCAGACGGGACCCCGTATTTTCCACAGGCTATGGTCGTATGTGAAAGAGAACGGCACAAGTTGGTCTTATATGGGGTCGTTGTTTCTGCCTAGCTGCTAGAGGTAGCCGTTAAATAAAACGACAACGACAACGACAACAACAAAAGGGAAAATGGACGTGACATGTAAGCTAAAGTAATGTGAACATCCATTGTTGTTCAACGTCATCTCAGTTACAGTCCACATTAAACATCCCAATACACAAGGGACATGATCACCCCCTCTACCGTTTTGTGATGTATTTGCCGCGAAACGGAACATCTAGAATATTACGACCGTAACAAGGTACAGAGCTCTTCGACGATGACTCGACGCCCTTTGCCGTGATTTAGGAACTGAAAAGCAAAACATTTAGATTCGATCTGGGCAGAAGGTAATCGGGTGGAGGTTCGAGGGCTCTTGCTGGCTTGTGATAATGCGGGAGTATGTTTGTGTAACATGTACCCGGACACATGTCCCCAATGTGTCTCATTCGAACTGACACGGCAGAACGGTTCCAATAACAACCAAGTCTTTCCAATGGGGAGGGTTTTCCTGGGTAGGATTATAGAGTCTAAGGAGGACCTCTTTTCATTTCGAAGTCGGCAGGGGCTGATGTGGTGACTCTGTACAAACCACGACCTCTTAAGTTCTGCTTGGTGGGGGGACAAACGCCTATGTTCCATTTATTCTACAGATTGTCGGTAGTACTACTGAGTACAACGAGATTATACAAAGAAATCTGTATCAGTAGTATTCAAGACTAGGTATGAATCGACATGTTGCTCTGGTGTTATGTTGCTATGGCCAATATGTTAGACCCATAGAGGGACTCCTACTAGACTGTATACCCTGACATACCACCCCTTATGGGAGAACATGTAATGGTCCGGCTTGTTGAACTCTGGTTTCGGTTTTAGGCCCAACAGTTCATTATGTTGAAATGGAAATCGTGGTTTTCTTTCGTTTGCTGTTATTGTAACGGTTAGCCTGTGTCATATGGGGTCATGTCATTGGCTAGGCAGGCGTATTTATTGAGTGATGGCAGAATGCCTTGTAAGCATAGAGATATTAACACCTGATCGTAGCTGCTATGTCTGGTTTTTTGACTTTGTTTACTACACCATAGCTATAGACAAGTTTGATTGATTGATTTCATTTGCCATATCCATTGTTTGCTGTTGATGTCAAGTCCTGCTTCAAATCTGCCTTCACCTAGCCCACCCGTCTGGACTTCCACTCACGACTTTCTATCACTATAACCCTCTCCGCCACCCTAGAACATCAAACCTCTCGCAGATAAAGAACCTTGCTGCGACTAGTAACGGCCACAAGAACTACGACACCATGAGTTAGATGCTCACAACACCTGTCAAAATCAAGCGTGAGCTAATTACTACTGTCAACGACGACGCTACCATCAGCCAGTCTGACGCCATGGGTGTTGATATTCTTGATGTCGAGCTGTCCATTTGAACCTCCCACTATATCACTTGTACACAGCGTCTGCGACTTGAATATGTACACACTCACGAAATTTGTGGAAGTAGTTCATTTAGTACGACTAGGGACCGTCACCGCACTGTCGCCGAGCTCCCTACCATCGCTAGAAATATCGCCACCACTCAGGGGCCTGTCATAGTTGCAGAGGTTCCCATCAATTCCTGGCTACCTAACGTTCTTGAGCATGGCATCGTACTTGATGCCGCCGTCGATGCGCAGCTCGCTGGCATCTCTGAGCCTATTGTAAATGCCGAAGACGCCCCTGTACCCAAGTTCAGTGTTTCTATCGTTATCACCGCTATAGACGAGCTTCCCATTCTCTGTGAAGTTTGTATTTTCGAGATGCCCAACGTCGCCACAGAGTCTACCTAAGTCCCCGAAGGTGTTAATGCTAAAGAATCGGCTTCCCGTCGGATAATGACAATACTCGTATGATGCCTGCTCTGACAGACACTCCTGTTGACGTCTAACTTATCGCTACACCACTCGTCACCACGACCGTTATCAACAACGAAAAAGCCACATCTACGCCCGACAACTCCAATGTTTCGGATACGCCTACTGTTTCAAAGGTTTCTGTTCACGTTAAGCCTGTTGTTGCGCCAGGCGTCAAAAGTAGCACCGCTTCTGCCACTAGTAAGGTTGTATTCTGCACGCTCACGGGTACGTTAAATGTTCAATCTATCTGTTACTGTGGCTATTTCCACTTCTCAAACGACGCACTGACTAGTATAGTATTTACAAAGCCCGCATTTATGTAGCCTGATCAGTTTTATATCGCCCTGACTACTCTTGGCTAATCGTGTGACAATGCCGATGTTGATTCCAATATGGTTACACAACGTCATTACATCCCGCGGTTACATCCCGCGGTTAGGGAGACACTAGGGAGGTCCTAGATCCTAGGCGACCTCCAAGTTAAGGCGGGTACCTCTCTGTAAGTGTTCTGATCTAGGGCAAAACACAAGCAGGTGAATATCTACTTATTAAAGGCTTAGCTGTGGCTATCTGCCCCTGGTGGTTTCGTCCAGTTGCTACCCCAACTATTCGGCGGTCTTTTTGTTGAAGTACTTTTACAATCATTAGTATGTCACACATCACCCGCATGTCAACCTTCACCTCATAGCATAGCAATCTGCATAACTGGATACACACGATTTTTTTAACCCCCAGATGAGACGCCTCGGTTGGTTTCGGCATGGGCCATTGGAAGACCAAGATACCAGCCATGAAAGGCTGGCCATTCTCTCTTCGCCCAGCATCTCAATAAAAGATCCAATTATTTGACATGAACTGCTATAGTCGACACCCTGTGTGTAAGTAGTACCTGTTAAACATAATCAACATCCTCGTAGTCCAAAGATACATACTTTGTCCTGGCTCCACACCTATCTAACCCTTATAGTATGCAACCCTATAGAATTTTATTTGCGCTTATACCCCACCTACCGGGAAAAATAGACCGGTCACGTTTTAACAGGCGGCCAAAAGGGGGAACGGGCGGGGAAGCCTGTCACTACCGGGGCTTAATTAAACGCCGAAATAGGACGGAGCATTAGCCCCGAGTATTCACATCACCAAACACACCCGTCCACCATGAGATTACAGACACAACCGGCCTCATTACGGTCGGGTCTGTAGTGGATACGCGCTGGGCATGGTAATGGCTAGGAAGCAAAGTACAAGGGTTAATTTGACGTGAATTTGTCCGCGTTTGCGGCTTGGGTTTCAAGTGTTCTACTGACAACTTCGCGCGTTCGATTGGCTTGTTTTCTATTTGGTTGGTGGATCGCGATTTTTCCATCTTGTCTATTTCTCGTGCCATCCTCCGATAGACCGGATTGTGAAAGGGTCGCTATTTCCCACGACAGAATACCTCGACTTACCCCCCGCGAGTACCCCGCCCCGCCCCGCCAACCACGATGACCGACGACTATGACGAAGATAGACTCACCTTTGATGGTGCCCTCGAAACAAGATGGACTGGAGAGGGTGACACCTTCATGTGTCCTTACTGCGGCGGTCTGTTTAACCAGGATTTCGCGGTGCTTGAGCACTGGATCGCGGTGAAGCTTCATAGCATGGAAGGAGTTACCCCGTGGCATATGGAACAATTACACAAGAGAAGAAATGAACTTGCAAAAGATTATAATACGACTCTTGCCGTCTTCGGGCGTGACTGGGCCCGCCAGGCCCAAAAACAACGTGTCCTTGCGGTCCGTAAGAAGTTCGAAATCAAACAGGCATTAGATGATGGCCCAGTCGAATGTGGTTGTGGCAAAGTCGTTCAAAAAGCCATTGGTATGGCCCAGCACGAAGAATTCAGTAAACAGCATGCCGACTGGGTATTTAAGACTCAGATGCCAAAGGCGGCGACGGCAAAGGGTCTTACTACGGGTATTAGCGCTGTAACGGGAAAAGCCTTAGTAGCAAAGACGGTCCCTGAAGATGAGCGACGTTGGGAGTATCGTGAAGGGCGTTTCGATTGTCCCTGTGGCCAAGTCAGAGATAATACTCTTATTTTCTGGACGCATTACGTCTTTGACTCCGAGCATCAGGCATTACCGTTGAAAAAACGACGGAAATTTCTCAAGAAGGCCATTTCAGCTCTTTGCACTGCGCCCTCTGATTTCAAATGGGGTGGTCCGAACCTGGCTGAAATGCAGGAGGTCTATGATGGATGGCTAGACCAGACACAGCAGAATACCGTCGCATTCATGAATCTTAGAAAAGCCTGGGTCGCGAAGAGGAGCGTCCTTGCGGGTGGTTCGGTAGTTGTGGATAGACCTAAGCTGACGACACCGCTTACAACAATGCAGCAGTCGAAAACCGTTATAAAGCAAGACAAGGAGGCCATCATCAAGCAATTACAGGCGCTTTGTGCGGGCTTGCTAGAATTGAACTGTCGGGATCGTTTCATTGATCGACGGATCACTGATGTGCAAAATGGTGTCCTAGAAGACCATTCAGTGCGAGACCAGCCAGGTCAGCGGCGTCGTGCTCGGGTTCGTCAGGCTTTAGATACCCTTGTCGATGCCGTGAGAGCCTTGGATAGCGACGCACCAGAAGGTGTTACTCCGTCTGTAGTCTCCACTACCCCTGCAAAGCAATCTACAAGTCAATCCCAACCAACCACTGTCCCACCACCTGCTCTTGCAAAACGGACACCAAACCCCCCATCACAACCAACACCATCGGCTCCCCGGGCCAGCTTTCAAAGGAATGGCGTGCCCATGCCAAGGAGGGTAAGAGACAAGGTTGACAAGATTCTCGATCTAAGTGAAGACGACGAGAGTGTTTCGGGTTATGGGTTACCAGAGTCTAATGGCGAGATTGAAGCGGGCGGTTGGGTTACGGAATTTGCTGGGACGAAACAATGGGCGAACTGCGGGGCTGCTTGTGGTTGGTGTGGCGATTGTGGGGTTGTTCGGCCGGATGGTGCGGAATCAAGTGGTGAGGAGGAGGTCAGGGAAGATGAAGAAGATGAAGAAGAAGAGGAAGAAGAAGAAGACGAAGAAGAAGACGAAGAAGAAGACGAAGAAGAAGAAGAGGAAGCAGAAGATGAGGAGGAGGAGGAGGTCGAATATGACGGTGGTGAAGACGAATCTTTCGTGTATTCCGGACAAGAAGATGAGGGTATTTAAACCGCATCATCAACATAATGACGCAAAACGGGGTTTCACAACTGTTGATATCACACCCGTTGTAAGGGAGTTGACCTCCAAAACCAGCCGTTCCTGGAGTACACCGTTATATTAACATGTCGATAATCACGGGATGGGTTCAACTGTTTTAGATCATAGACAACAAGGTAACCATAGACATTAATGATTTATTCTCTACATATGTAGAACCTAACTAGGAAGACGTGTATCGTTTCCAAGTCCTTGTGGTTTCGTTTTCGGTTTTGCGTGGTGACTTTGTTGACTTCCGTGGATAGCTTGCCACGCACGCACGTGATACGGAGGTCTAGTGGTTTGTGTTACCTAGACTCGATAATACATTGCTACGGTTCATGTGAAGTTCCTGTTTTGGAACTGGTGACTCCCAATCGTGGATTCATCACTGACATGTCTTCTCTACGATACGTGATCTAGTATACACTTCTATATCCTCCCCCCCACGCAGGTCACCAACTTGAAAAATCCAAAAACAGCATCCATCCCCTGCAAGACACCTCACATCAGATGAAACCACGTGCCACGTCGTTGTTGCACAGCCCTATTCTTTCCACGTGGGGTTGGCATGACCTGAGGCATGATGGGATTCCAAGCTAACAGGGACGAGGATTCCGTGGATCTGGGGGGATCTGCGGGTGCGGGAGGGGCTATTTGAGGAAGGTGGTGATGGTATATGCGATGGAATGGAATATCACGGGTGGTTTGGTGAGAGCTGGGTATCAGATAATAACTACACCAGACGACTACCCGCACCTCCAGAACACACGTTTGCCCTTCACCCCCATTCAATCCCACCACACGCGATGAACCACCCTCCATAAAACCAAGCCCTTCTAACCCCTCTCCCCAAAATCAAACTATCCACCCATCCAACCAAAATGTCACCCGCAGCTCTCCCCACGATATTCCTCCCCACTGTCCTCCCCCCGTAAGTTCCGGCTCTGTCTCCGCATATCTAGCAAAGAAACTAACAAGCCCGTAAGACGCCACCGGTGTGTCCCCCCTTGCACGGCCACGTTCCGCCATAAACATAACCTCTATAACCATCTTGCCCGACACCACAAGAGTGACAGTGCAAAGGGAAAAGATACCCACGCCCTTCGGAGAATGTACGTGCGAAAGGCGTACCTCACAAGACGCAGACATTTAAAGGGGGCGTTGATGAATGTGGGGATTGCGGAGATAGTCATGCTCAGTGCACCGTTAGCTGTTATAGGCGAACACACGGGGCTAGAAGATGGAATTAAGGAATTGACCGTGTAGATTTATGAATCGCAAGTAATCTATATTTGGGTATTTAATCAAAGAAAGCCATCCTGTCTAATCTACCGTCCAAAAAACTCCTCGCCCCATCTCGGGTTTCTCATATCTGCGTTTCCGGGCATCGCCACTTCAGCATCCCAACTCATCCAGTCCGGCCCTGTAGCGCCACCAACAAATGCCCCGTTATACCCCATGACGTTGACGCCAGCTTGATGTTGAGAAGGGATTACTCCTGCGGGTATCATCCCAGGAGCAGACATTCCGGGCGCAGACATCGCTGAAGTGGACATGGCGGGATTAGATAGGCCTGTGGCAGACATATCGGGAACAAGCATCCAAGGAGGTGTCGGATCGTTTGGATAAGCATATTGAAGGAACTGTTGTGGTGGCTGCGTCCCGATGTTAGGCTGCTGTGGCTGTCCTTGTGTGGGAGGTTGCACGGAAGCCGTCCCAAGTAACGTGTGCTGTGGAGAAAGTTCGCCCTTAACACCGGCGAAACTGAGCAAGGACTGCTCTGGCGGAGGAACAGATTCTACCGAGTCTTGCCGGGGAGACCTCGAAACATGCTGGGCGTTCGAAGGGAGCACTCCCAGGCCGTTTGTAACTGCCAAGTTTTGCCGTTGCGAAGCTAACACTGGTTGTGGTGGTCGTTGTTGTGGAAGTGATTGTTGTGGAAGTGCTTGTTGTGGTATATGTCTTTGTTGTTGTTGTTGCTGCTGTTGTTGCTGCTGTTGTTGTTGCTGTTGTTGTTGTTGTTGTTGTTGTTGTTGTTGCTGCTGCTGCTGTGCCCTTTGCTGCTGTTGCATCTGCACCACCATACCATCTCCCGACACAAAACCAGTCTGGCCAAATCCACCCGGGGCAATCTGCCCCACAAATCCCTGACCCATCTGACCCATTCCCATAGCCATCCCCATGTGTCCTGCTTGTTGATGTTGTTGCTGTTGCTGTTGCTGTTGCTGTTGCTGTTGCTGTTGTTGTTGAGCCTGCTGCTGCTGTTGAACCTGCTGCTCGAAAAAGCCCACCAACTCCTGCTGTGTATGTTCCATTGGTGCCTCCGATGATACAACTTCCGACTCGAGTTCCTGCATTGCCTCCATTCCCCCAGGGGAGCTCCGTTCATCACCTGGGTTTCCAGTAGCATATGTTAACATGCGCGTGATGATGCGGAACGCACGTTGGGCTTCGCGGCTTTCCAACTTGCGACGCGCCCATTCGACTCGAGAATTGCGAATAAGAGAGAGGAGTGCTTCACGGCCAATTGGTGGAGACTCGTGATACATAGAGTGGTCTTCGTTGTCTGATCCGTTATGCGCTTGGTTAGTAGCATCGGCCGGCGGGACAGAAGGATTCGATTTGGTTCCATTGGTCGGAAGGCCCTGTTCCCCACGAAGTAAATGGCCAAGCTCAAGGCAAAGAATCATGTTTGCCAGAAGGAAGTCGTGGGTACTGAGACTATCCAAGAACCACCGTTTCTTCGACAAACTACCACCCTGCGCAGTCGCTCGTCCCACATCAAACTGAATTTGCAAAACCTCCTGCGCAGCATCGATACACCGGTATCTTGACCGAGCATATTTAGGTTCCGCCCAAGCAGCAGTAAAAAATCTTCTGTGCAGGACGATTTTAGCTTTAAGGTACAGCAAATGAATCCAAGTCCGGTGCATGATCAAGTCAGCGGGGATATCAACCGCGGTCATAGTTGCAACGGGATCCATCTTCAATACCAATGGAATAGCTTCATGTGCCATGTCCAATTCCTTCTCTAGACTGCCAATCTCCTCCCAAGAAGGGCTTTCCGCAGCGGCCATGGCACTGCAAATGTTGCTAAAAACCTTAATCAGGCGACTCTTAACAATCGTGTACAAAGCCGGCGTCCGCTCGGAATTCCGTGCACGTGGTAGTTGTGTGGTATTCTCATCGAAATCATCATCCTGGATATTCCTTGGGAGGCAAACATCTGAGTAGCAGGGTTGGATGGTAGGTGGCACGCCAGACTGGAAACTGACCAAGACATCTAGCTCTGTCAAGATAGTCCAAAGACGCCGGCGCATCTCTCCTTCAAAAACCGTCAACTCAGGGAAGTGGCATGGGTCCCGATGATAACCCGAGTGCACGGCCAACCGAACAATAACAGACAACAGAATTGGTGAGCCCGAGTGCGAGTCCTTGGTCCGCATATACTCAGTACCAAAGTACAAAATCAGCGCCTCTAGCTTCCACCGTCCAGGGCACGTGTAATCACCAAGAGACATGGCCCTGGCAGCCAACATCCGGTACTTAACTAACACGGACGTAGCATCACCCATACCTGCTGGAAGCGACTCGCCTTCTCTGTAACAAAAGACAGCTGACCGCGCAATCATGATGAACAAAAGCGCAATCCAACTGTAATTTCTGGTATGTGACGCCTCCCTTTCGTTTTCCAACGGCGCTGCCCAAAATTTGTCGTAGTGGCGCCAGAAACTTGGCTGATGAAACATGAGCCACGCCGGCTCACGTGCCCGAAAGAACCTTTTAATGAAGAAATCGACCGTCTCCTTGCTTGGTAGCATCTCGAAAACGTCTGTCAGGGAAGGGAAATCATGCTTAAACGCTCCCAACAAAAGCAATGGGCCCTTTTGTTCTACCAATATTGGCTCATCATCCATATCCTCATCATCAATTGCTCCGATACCCCCTACACTGTTCAACCTTCCACCATCTGTGTCGGTCGCCAAAGATCCCGTCATTTCTGTGACATCCTCGAGAACAGCCGCCCAATTTTCCGCGTCTACATATCTCTTATCGGCACCAAGTGACCCCGCTGGCGCAGGCTTCTTTACACTCGCCACATCAACTACTGGTTTTGTTTCCTCCGGAACTGGCACAGTATTCGTCTTGGCGCGAATTGCTGGGCCATTAACAGGAATGCCAGCAGCCTTGAGCCGAGTCTGTAAACGATGAACTTCCTCTTGTAGTAGCCCGAGTTGCGTCAAAGTACGGGGGTCTCGTTCCTTGTCGCGTTTTCCGTGATTCTGAATATAGCGGCAAGTATGGCCGATACTGCGACGCTCGCACTGGTCGCATGGCTGAAGGCGATCGCACTTTAATCTGTTGGAGGTAAAAAAGTCCAGATGTCAGTAACGATTGCGCGCTTGCTTCATGCAAGTAGCCGCTTGCAGACTTACTTCTTATCTCTACACGTGACGCATGAAAATCGAATCCGATTGCGTCTCTTCACCTCGCGAGTCGCCTCGGCGGGTTGGCGTTGTGTGTTTGTCGGCGATGGGATTCCGGCCGTCGGAATGGCGATACCACTAGTAGAGGGCATTTTGATTTATATATGGATATGATGTCGTAAAAGCTAGGTCGACTTGAGGGCTATTTGCCCACGATAGGCTAAGCGCACGGTGTAAAATGACAAGCGACGTGATTTAGTGTTTTCGGCGAATTTGGTGATGTATATCGTACTTAGGTTCTATCTGTTGTATCGATGTGTCGCCGTGAGCGGTGGTCAACTCCGTAGATTCAGATTCTTCGAACAGTTCGCAAGCGAGCGAACAAAAGAACAAACGGAACTTCCGTTATACAGGGTGTAAATTAACAAGAAGACGTAAAAAGGAGGGCGTTAGATCGAATAAGCACGAGCACGAGGGGTCGAAGAGGCTGTCGAGACGAGGCTGTAGTTCACAATCAATGCGGTCGGTAGTATAAGAAGCCGAGAAGTCGAAAATGCAATCAGTAAACGGCGATGCAAACGTCACTCAATTGGAGAATATTTTCCCCACAATGAGGCTGAAGGAAGAAGAGCAAATCCAGAGCTAACAAAAAAGCAAGCAGCGGGGTGGAAATCTAGAAGCTGCAAAAAAGCAAAATGTAGTAAAAAGAATATTTCCTCATTTGTCAATCAGGCAATGTCTTGGAGTTGATAGAAGCTCGAGGCACAAGACTGAATGTTCTTTTTGAATCAACACTTGGGTGTGTATATAAGTAAACCTACACACATGTATATATGTATTGAGTGTGGTCGTGCGAATAGCAGAAAAGAAAAAAAAGAAAACCAAAACTCCCAGGTAGTTAACCAGGAAGAACGAAGGAAGGAACGAGGAGCACAAAACAGGGAAGCGGGGGTGATATACTGCAGGTGGTGAGTACGTCGAGAATCGGCCTGACGGGAGTTTCTTTTTGCGCTTTCTCGTGGCTTTCTGGCAGGTGTGTGTGTGTGTGTGTTCCAGGCAATCTTGTGACGTAGTGACAAGGGCGATTTCCTCTTGTCAAGAACTTGAGGGAAGCACTGGGGTGCGCATGTTTGGTGGCGTTTTCGACCGACGGGCGGGAAGGGACGGCGAGAAATTGGGCGCAGAGGATTTTTTATCGCGGTCTAGAACTTACGTGGTGGTAGAGGAGCTTGGGGATGACCGTAAGCAAGATATGGTATGTACCAAAATTTGGAGCTCTGGTTGCTTTCCATGCGTCCTACCACTCAAGCTCCTGCACTTCGCCATCCTCATCGGCTTTGCTTTCACAAACCACTATATTCCCGATCTGTCTACATATTCCTGTACGTACAATAAGTTTTCTTTCTATGAGGCCTCCTCTCTAAATTCAACTTGAGTAGTCAGTGCCCATGCCTAGCTCATTGCTGAATAAAGATTCATTCGTCAAATCACATATCGCATTCCTTCTCAAATCCTAGTTCACTAATCAATTCCCGATTCACCAAAGTCCTGCATACGTCCCCACTGTATCCTCGAATTCCGCCGACTGTCCTCGTGCATGCTAGGGTCGACTAGGGTTGACCACATGTCTTCCCCTCTTCGGCCTGGGTTTCCCGCCCACGAGGTCCCGAAACCACGGGAAATTCTTCCTGCTCCCCTATTCCCTGCATTACTCACCATCGTCAGGAATATTGGTGCCGTCACACAACGCACATGGTCACTTCATTTGTCCTCCCATTCATCCTATACTTGTAACGACTGTACTGCGCTGAAAAAAAGTCAATTGCATATAGTAGCTTTGAAAAACCCGATTATTCATCTCGCATCATCAAAAAAGGCCGTGAAATAACCAAACAAAAAAACAAAAAAAGCGAGCCAAGATGTCGACGTTACCATCAAGACATGAGAACTAATCCAGAAAAAACCCAGTAGCCACTTGAACAAAATCAATGGGTATACCCAGAACCAAGGAAATCAAAACAGAAGCAAAAACTCCAGCAAAAAGGAAGATCCAAAAATCACAACGATTCCAGACCTCTAAAACGTATTCTTCCCATCCTACAAATCAAGTTTGGGTTCCATCAACTGTTCCAACATGGCAGGCCTCGCAGGCTGCGAAGGCATTCCTTGTTGATCAAGGAGCAGTGGCGGCAGTCTGATCTGCTCCTGTTCCCCGCCTACCGGACCAGGTCCTATCGGACCCCGACTCAAACCGGACCCAGGGCCCGCAGTCCACGACTGCGATCTTTGGTGCCGGCCGTTGCGAGCATAAGGCGCCAAAGAGATGTGGGGCATCCCGCTAGTGTGGAGGCTGCCAGGTCTAGGTAGTGGTGCCAGACGGTCACCATCGCCACTACGGCCAAAATCGAAACTCGAAATTGAACCACGCTCACGGGGGTACTCGCGGTTGGAGAAATCGCGGTTTGGCGAAAACGCCGGCGAAGCCCCAGGCGACTGTACATAGTCATCAGTTGGTGTAACAGGCGACTGGGAGTTGGTGTTGTTCCCAGTACGTCCGGCATTGCCGCCGCTGTTGCCGCCACTGCTTCCACTACGGGCTCGCTCCATTTCCGCCTGCATATTCCAAGACGGCAGTCCGGGGCGCCCCGAGTTCATCGTGCGCATTACGTGTGGGACCTGCCCACTGTAACTGTACCCGTGAGCACTGTGGTTGCCACCCATAACAGCGCTGTGCGACTGCACACGGCCGTGTCCCCTGTACATGGGCGGATGGTTGTACACTGGGGGTCCTTGGTGACCCAACGGAGGCGGTGGCCCCTGAGTGTTGCCATAAGATCCTGCCGGGCCTCCAGGACCACCACTAGGAGCCATGCTCTGAGAAGCCATGCTGTGGGAAGGCTGTCGCAACTTATTCATGTTATCACGTAGCGATGAAGATGATGGTCTAGTCATTTCTCCGGGTGTCATCAGGCTGCGCGACCGGTTGTGGCCGTGTCCAGTTGAGGGCGGGCCTGCTGTGGGTGGACCGGGGGGAGCCGGAGCGCCATAAACTGGACGGCTGAATTGCGGCGCTCCGGGATATTGTCCATTAGCAACTTGCCCTGGAGGGACCCAGCCGGGAGGTGGAGGCCCATGTGGCGGTTGGTGTGTGCTCGGCGCAATATTGGTGTATGCCGGAGCACCGGGTGGTGGAATTCCGGCTCCGTATGGACCAGCAGGGTATCCCATGTGAGCCGAGTAGTTTACGTCGGGCGTTGACATAGATCTACTGTGTCCACCAGCCATGGCGATACTCGGAACACCGTTGATCGGGTGTTGTGAAATGGACGCCCTCTTCCCACGGTTAGCAGTTTGCCGTCCCCGGCCACCGTGAGCGGCCAACGAGTCAGGCGGGATAGCTTCGTTTGCATGCACCGTCTGCGCGTGTTGCCGAAGGTTGTCCAGTCTTGTGAACGAACGGCCGCAATGGCAACGGAATGGTCTTTCACCCGTATGACGACTATAGCCAAGAATATCTGTTAGCGAATGGAATCTGGCGAGGTTGTGATTTCCGCCAGGTAACTTACCGAATGTGGCGAGAAAGATGCTCACTGCGAGTGAATGATAATGAACACGGAGGGTAATCCGTGCAGTAGAACTTGTGTGGCCGTCTTTTGGTCCTCCGTTTTCTGGTTCCTGTAGGGCTATGTTCCGAGTCGCTATCTTTCGACTTGTGGTCACTATCATCTGTCTTGTCGTGCATGGCTGTATCGCCATTCTCGTTTTGCACGGGAGCCGAAGGAGTAGCTTGCCGGATGGCCAATGGTAACTGGCGCTGTGACTGGAGACCGCCGGGCAAAGCCGGTGGTTGCGCCGGTGGTTGTGGCGGTACGGCGGAAGTCATGTGTGGGTCTTGTGAATAGCGAGGATCATTTTGAGCGACCGGAGCGGAAGATGAAGGGGCCCCGTTATAGACAGGAGGGGGGCCGTGTTGGGTCATGGTCAACATGGGCTGCGACTGGTTGGGTGGGGGACAGGCAAAATGAGCCGTAAAGTGAGAAAATGGGATCTGCAAGTCAGGGCAGTGGATGCTGCACGTCCGAAGCAGCTAATGATGTAACAAGCTGCCTTGTGCGGATTCCTACCAAATTGTGCCCTGGACAGCAAGCGAGGTGGAGCGGGGCTCTTTCTGTGCGCTTTTGCCCAATGCTGGGGGGTCGATATGGAAGAGGTGGGACGAACAATAGCAACGAGCAAGGCAAGAAAGAAAGTTGTTAAAGACGCAGCGAGAAACGGCACAGCAAGAGAGAAAGAAAAGAAGGGTGAGTAGGTGTCTCAAGAAGCTGGGACACGCAGTCGACAGTAGATTGTATTTCAGACAAGAATGGAAGAGGCCGAATGTAAAAGCTGCAGTGCAGGTTGTCTTGGCTTGCACTTGAAGTGTTTGTTTCGATCTTGTTGTTCCTTTTCAAGGCCAAGGGGGGCTTTTTTGTTTTGTTCCGAGGCAGGAGATGGGAGTTCGAGACGTCGGAGAAAGATGGCCGACAGATTGCGATAGATGAAGGCGAGATCGGTTGGGCGCAAAGAGATGTTTCGAAGAATACTCGAGTAAGTTTCGGTCAGGAACAAGGCGGGTAAAGTAGGGTTGAGGGAATGGTGACTATAGACAGGCGGATGTCGTAGTGGAAGAGGGGAAGAAATCCGGAATAATGGATAGTGCGGTGGGTGGAAATAGAAGGGTAGCCGGTAAAAGGATAAGGTCTTTACGGAGCGTGTGATGTCAACGACCGAACAATTGCAAAGCAAAAAAGGGGAGAAAAAAAGAGAAAAATAAGGACGAAAATCGGAAAATCCAGCAAAAAAAAAATCAGGAAGAAATAAAGAGAAGGCGACGACGAGTGAAACAATAAAGGTGCAGAACCGCAAGTAAAAAGATGCAGCTGTTATCTCTCTCAAGTCCGCAAAAGTGGTCGTCTCCAAAACGTGCGTCGTCTTTTGAGTCTAGCTCCAGGTCCAGGTCCAGGTGCCAGGGCGCTGCTGTAACGGTGGTTGGTGTGCTAAAGTTGTTCAGGTTCCCTTTTGATGGATTTATGATTGGTCTGGGTTTCTGGCCGTTGGAAGGGAGGGGTCGGGGTCTTTGCGGAGGGGTGTGTGGGGGGTGTAAATGTAAAGAAGAGACGAAAGCGAGCTGCCAGCGGGTTGGCAAAAAGGCTGACAAGAGGTTTGGCAGCTAGTCGACGGACGAGTAACCTGGCTAAAAATTGATGATGTCAAGGTAAAGAGGGGTCGTCGAATAGATGGATCAGATCAACAAATGAGGTGCAGATAAAAACTGATGTGGAATGAAGGTAAGAAACTTTTGGGGCGGAGATGAAGAATGAGAAGAAAAGACAAGTACATTCAACACCGGCTGCAAGGCTGATGATAAAAGTGTGAAAATGTCTTGGACTGGACTAAAGTAAGGCAAAGTGAAGTAATAGCTATTGTACGTAGGTCGACAATACTCTAAGCAGGCAGGCAGGCACCCGGATAAGTCAATTAACGTTGAAAGACGGCTTCTGTAGTTGGACGGTTAGTGTTTCGAGGGTTTCAGGGATCGCCTTTGCTTTATTGGAATGGAAGGCGATGACGAGGGCAAGCAACACAGACTAGAAAAAAAGGCGAATAGAGGGGCCGGGCGGGAGAAGTCAATAGTAAAGCAGTAAAGAGCATGATTGATAGATTAAGGCACAGGCGGGTAACAAGCAAGAAATAGTCCCACTAACGAGACAGAAGGGTTACTGGGGATGTTTTACATGGCTTGCCTATTCACATGTGTCTATACATTGTAGTGGGTTTATTGGACCTGCACAGTTCCTGCTTGGGACCTGGTTCCTGAAGGTACCTATAAGCAAGGTCGATTCAGCCGAAGTGGCCGACTCCACTCTTTGTGTTGGGTTTTCTGGTATTTTTTTTGTCATGTTTCTGGATAATCCAGTACCTACAGTTACAGTGCCTTGCAGAAGTGGATTTGTTTTACAGGGTTATACTATCCACTTCCAAAAGGTACAGAGCCAACAAACGAGGAAAAAAATATGCAAGAATTTGGAGACAAGGGCTCAAAGCTCAGGCAACGTCCGAGTTCTTGCAGTCTTTATGGGTTGAATTGAATCATGTTGACAAGCGGGTGCATCTGGTCCAGGACAAGGTGCAATAAATTCACGACGGATTGACAATTACAGGCGTCTGTTTAAACTGTGGGGCGGGGGGGTTGTTGTTCGTTCTTTTTTCCTTCTGTCGGCTCTCAAAGCTCCCAATCCATAAATGCGAGGAAAGAAAGACTAAGGAAGCAAAGAGCAATGGAAGGAACCAGGAAGGAAGGGAGGAAGGAAGTGAAGGAGGGAGGGGAAAGGGCAAAAAAAACGGAAGGGGCAAAGGCAGGACAAGGTAGAAAAGATGCAGGTGCGAGTGTGTGTGTATTGGTGGAATGTCGTAGTGTGATGATGAACATTGTGTGAATTGGTTGACATGCAGGAGGTGACGAGCAAATGCAGAGTTGAAAGGCAGACACAGTGGATGGGGGCAAGACATTATGTATGTTGTATGTAGGTTCCGTTTTGTTGGCAAGCAAGGACTCGGTCAAAGACACGGGGAACAACCGCCACATCATCCACCTATTAATTGGGTGTGTCTATCTGTCTGTCTGATGAACGGGCGGACGGACAGACAGACAGACCAATCCGTCCTTCCGCCCGCCCAGTCCTCTTGTCTCCCCAGTAAAAGTTCATCCACCGCCTTTCTTTCCTCTCCACCAAATTGATCAATACCCAGTAAAAAAAAAAAAAGAGAGAGAAACATAAAAACATACATAACTGACGTCACCATGCCCAACCACGCTAAAGCCACAAACCTCGGTCAGTGTGGATACTATCTTTTAACTGTGAGCGGGGAACTTGTGTTTAAACACCGATCTTTACGGCCCTATTTGTCTGGCGGGAACGTTTTGATAGCGGGATCTTTTCTCGATGCAACAAGACAAAAGAAACACTAGTTTAGCGCTAGATACATCCCAGTGTCGGTTAGTAAGTAGGTCATATTCAGGTCCCTCAATAACCTACTCTGTGTTCTTTTACCGGATTAAATGATTGCCACAATAACGCCCCTCTCTTTGATACCTAATTCAGGCACTGTTCCTGAACAAGACCCAGTGTGAAAAAAAATCATCGTCAATCTAACCGCGCTCCATGATACTAATGACCAACAATAGGGTTAAACCCAACAGATAATGATCAGCCAGTTTAACCAAAGTCTATAGAGTCATAAGGCTTCCATGTACCAAGGCTGATTCCGTAATCCAAGTTTCACTTTGCCGGATAAGGAAGAAGAACAGTCTACGTTTCAAAAGGGCGACGTATTGAAGTTTCGGGATCAATGACGATCAACGGAAGCGAGAAAAAAGGAAGCCTTGAAAGAAAGACTAAAAAATCAGACAAACGTGGGTAGAAACTAGGGACTGCACCACAGCCCATGAGCCACGGTTACCCCCCACTGAAACGAAAGTTTATATGTTGTATGTAATGTATGTACGCACTCAAAAAAACTCGGTTCTTTTTGCCGTTTTTTTTTCCCTCGCTGCACGTATGTAACTAGTCTTTCCTTGAGGTAAAGAGAAATTCAGGTTCCGGTTTTAGTCTGTTCGGCTTGGTACCTGCGCCCATCGTGCACTTGCGCATAGCAAACTGATGAAATCTGCAAGTCATAACAAAGTATGAATGAATACATGCAGTGTGTCCATCCATCCTTTCAAAGAACCCGTGCCAGCAAAGATTAGGCGGTGTAAAGTGCATTGAATTGCTCAAAAACCCTCATTCACTCACCGTCATTTGATTTCAGAATCCCACCCACGCTACGGTCGTCTATCCGTCGGTTTTTCTAGGCTCACCCAGGCTTTTGTCTGTCTGTCTGTCTGGCTGTCTGATTTGTCGGTCAATCGGCCGACTCAACTGGCAGGACACTTAGGTTGGCGGAATACAAAGTGACCTTGCATGAAAAATTGAAACGCCATTGTGGATTTGTGGATTTATAAAAACCTGCTTATAGATTGACAATATCAATGAACAAAAACCCACCCGTTCCTCTGGTCCATTCGGTTCCTGCAGGCGTGTGTAATGGCCCCCAAAACACCATCAAGAGCATCTCTCCATCTAAATTTGTCCACCTACATCGTCAAACAGCGGTGACCATAAGGGTTAACCAAGTACCCAAACCCGATGACGACATGACGACATGACCGGCTAGGATCCATTATCATGTGTCAGGGGCCTCAATAAATGACGAAAGAGACAAAAAAGAATAGGAAAAAAAACATACCCCCGGATCGTGCAGCCATAGTGACCACTGCTAGACAAACGCAACAGCCCATCTACATCCTAACACCAAGTCTGCCGTACGATATACATATCCGTTTCCACTGGGATTCTTATTCTCCTCCTTCTACCCAACGGACAAATAACTTCCGACGGCCCTGCATTTTAAGCCCCCATGTTGTGACCGATGCCCGTTGGCCCCTGCCAACGGTCCCATCACCACAACCGGCTGCTCGGCCACCCCTGGGGTAGCCCAGCAGCCTGTCCCAGCATGGCTGCCACCTGGCGCCCGCCGGCCTGCGGCCTGGCGTCCGCTGGCACCTGGCAGCCACGCCCAGCCTCCGGCCTCGGGACGTGGCCCATGGTATATAGGCCTACGCCCCCTCCCCTAGCATAGATACCTAGATACTCCAATAGACCATCTCTCATATATCATATCTCACAGACACAACACCCCAAACCACAATTCCCCTGTCTCGACGACGACCCTCCTGTCACCGGCCTTCATTCCGAAGCACTCTTGTTATACAGTAGCCGTGTACAGGGTCCTAATGTAACCCTACTTTTAACATCTCCCGTTGCACTCATGAGTGACTTGTGCCTCCAAAACCCCATTATTGGGCGTCCCCCTTTTGGAGCCGTGGAATCACGAGCCCCGCTCTCATGACTTTTGTACAAACAAATCCCACCACGTCGTTTCCTTGCAAAGTGCCCAACTCCGACTCATGTCACACAGAACCGACCGTCCAAACAGCTCTGGAACCGAGCCACCAGGGCCCCGGATTAAGATGATCTATTAAGATGATGGTAGATATACAAACATAAAACACTGTGTCGGCTATTCATATCGCCCGACTATACCTGATCTTCGTTCAATACCACCCTTACGGCCCACCCTCTCTCTTTTAATGCCCGGATCAAAATGAACCGCTATCATCGCCTTCAGTTGAGCGTACGTACTTGCGGATATACTTGTCTCGGATTCCTTCCACCCATACCTCCCATTTCTGCACTTGTCCGTTGGCCAACATGATCTCGCCACGCCGCAACAGACCTTCCATTGCAGGAACCCGGAACCATGAATGATTCGGCTTACATACAATGAGTCGAGACACCTGCAAACTAACAACCCCGTTTTTGTGTACATGGTCGAGTTTACCCGCTAACTCAGCTCGCACATTGTGGGATCCGCGTCCGGGAACCTTCTGTACTGCCCGTAGCGGGTCTTGCACAAGAATGACAGTCTCCAGACAATCTACACAGTAGACGTCTAGACAATCTGTACATACGGCAAACTCTGGCTCTCGTCCAATGGTACCCAAACACTGTCCACAAACCCGGGGAGCTAAACGAGCATATGGCAGTAACGGCTGTATCAAACCTTCGTTGGCGCCCAACACATCAGAAATAGCTTCGCCAGTTGAATCGGGCGTACTCTCACCTTCTGCAACCCAAGTTGTACTGCTATGTACAGCTTTGCGCATGCTTTGGTAAAGGGCTTTGGCATTGTCAACATCACCCAATGCCACCAAAGCCCGGCACATATTGTCCAAGGCATACGAGTCATTCTCAGGTTCGCCATCCTCAAGGATAGTCAGGCTCTCTTCAATAAGCCCACCAATTAGAACGCCCGAAAGTTTATCGTTACCCGCAAGTCGGTACAAATGCCCACGATACAACATGGCATCATTGACATCAAGCCCGATTAAATTTTGCGGCATATCTCGATTCTGATGTCGGCGCAAATGGGCTTGCACTTCTTCCAAACGATCCATCAATGGTTTTGGGGTAACTGCACGTGAACCCATGGATACCGCCATGGTCTTGTACACTAGTGCCAGACTTCGTAGTGAAATCAGGTGCATACGGCGTACCAACAAGCTTCCTCTCAAGTGGCTACCAAAACCGAGGATAGCCATATGGATATCAATACTCTTTTCGTACTCCCTTGAGTAGAACCGAAGCATTCCCAGCGCCAGTCTCAAATAAAGCTCTTTGGCCGGATCCTGCTGTCCAATAGCCATTCGGATACAGCCGTGCAAAGCATCTGCTAAAAAGGAGACATCACCACATACACACGCTGCTCGCGGAATAGTCCACTCCGTCAGTGTACCAAGCGCTGCTTGATGAACCAGAAATTCATGAAGTCGCTTGTATTCAGACTTCTCTCCGCCTTGTCCTGGTTGTAGTGCCATCCACTTCATTAGTCCCATGATTTCAACTTGTTTGTTGTGCTTGCCTAAGACTGCAAGGTACGCTGCTTCCGGCTGAAATTGGTGCTGATCAATTGAATTGACAATGGCCTTTTTGTAGTACTTCAAGGCTTCATCTATTCGGTTCAATTTGTGATAGCAGTCTGCAATCTGTATTTGCGTGTTGTAGAGTCTCCACGCGCTGTATTCCACATTGCGACGTCTGATACCCCTTTTTCTCTTTGTTCGAAGCTCCGTTTCCAAAGTCTCACACATCAAACCCCGAAGTAATGCCTTTTCGTAATCTTTGTCCACGTAATGACAGTACGCTATCCGACCATACGTTTCAACCATGTTGCCGTCGACAGTAAGGGCCAACTGATAGTGCTTCATTGCCTCTGTTGTCATCTTAAACACAAGGAATGTGCTACCCACTCTTCGGTGCCAGTGTCCCGTTTGTGGAATATGGCACGCCCAGTCAAGTCCTGTTTTGATGCGCTGACGTGGGGAAATCTGAGCCCAACTGGTGTTTGAATCGTCCCAGGACCGACCAGATTGCACATATGCGACGCTGTGTACAATCTTGAGACACTGTACCGTGGGAATATACTGATCAAACGAAGGGTCTAGCCATGCTGCGGCGTAGAGGCGTCCAATTGCGTCCACCAGACCACCCTGCTTGTTCAACGCACCAAGTACCCAGACAGAATCTCTGGGTTTGAGATCACGCCGTACCTCAGAATCCGACAGCCACTCCGAAAGACATTTTATGTTGGCGTCCGTGAAGATCATAAGACTATCTTCCTGCTGCGTCCACCCAAGGATGAGCTTGGCATCTTTGAGTAGTCGCACTAGGCTACGCCCAATCGAGGCTTTGTCATCTGCGCTAGTAATTGAGCGGTCAACGGCGACCAAATGTTCTTGCCAATACCATGACGCATATCTCCACAGGTCAGCTCCGGCCTTTTTGCGAGGCACCCCATCGGGAGAAACTATCGTTACAGTGCCAGTTAAAACCCGGAGACATGTCTTGAGGATATGGAGATTTGCTTGCGCAGTGTCAAACCCAATACACTCTTTCTCGGGGCCTCCAGGCGCAACGCATTCCGTATGTTTGCGAAAGAACTCAGTGATCGAAGCATGGAAAAACGTAACGTCGGTGGTCCAGATGTTGGAGTCGAATTGAAAGTCAGGCTGTGCAATATAGTCGGGACTATGAGACTGTATGCGGTACTCTTCCGATGCCCTTAGGTTCGGTGAGTTGCCACGCCGTTCAACTTGCCGGACTAAGTCTGCCGTAGTAAGTCCATCTTCACGCAAAAGAGTGAACAAACAAGCGTATGTGCCGCGTAAAGACTCCTCTAGATTAAGTGGAGGCGCTCCAAAGCGCAACTCAAATGTAGCCATTATTTCACTGAGTTTGAGAGTTTCTTGTGCACATGTCACCCAAATCAAAATCTCATTCAAATCCTTAATTTGACTTGCACTGAGTGTTGACTGCAGCCGTGCAATAGTCTGGCGAAGCATGTCGTCGGCTTGTTGTGGGTAATGCGCTACACTTTCCAAAATGGATAATATATGGGTGTTGTTGTTGAGATCCGAGAGCATATACTGTGCCAAAATAAAAAGACCACCGACTTTTTCATTTAAAAGTCGAATAATCGTGTGCCTCATTGAATCATCGGAACGCTTCAGGATGCGCGACTTTTTGACTTCCTCAGTAATGAAGGCCTTAACATCGTCCGCCACGAGGTCAGGAGTCATCACCAACTGCCCAAGACTTAGACCGTCTAGTTCATGCAGAGAAGCGATACTGTCTTGCATCGATGGTCTCCCAGTTATCAAAACCTGGATGGAAGCATGCTGGTCTCCACCCTTTTCAACTTTGATATCCCGGAAGAGATCTAGAAGCTGGTTCATCTCGGATGGATCCGCCTCATCAATCCCATCTAGAATAAGATACACTGTTCGTTTGCGAATGTCGGTGGCCAATGGCAACTTGAAAAGCTGCATGAATGCGCTTGGGACCGACTTGATATCTTCGCTACTTTGTAGGTTTTGAAGAAGTATTTTGGAGTAAAAGTCGTCATCCTCGGAGAGAATATAGGCCATATCACACAAAGCCTGGTGAACAGACCGGGTCTCTGGCCTATTCTCTCGAAAGAAGAAATAAGCGAATGAATCAACCGTAGTATTAGGGCTGTTCTCTAGATCATTTCGGATCCATGATATCACCCGAGAGGCAAGGTAGGATTTTCCGGTACCTGAAGGATCATGTTAGTATAGCCCAATTGAGAAGACAATCGATGTCCATTACAACGTACCTGGATTCCCGGAAAGCCACAAAAACTGCGTTTCGCCCCTCACCCACGCTTGATATGTAGGATCCAGGGTGACCCACTCTCCGGTTCCAACTGTGCGACTGCGTTCTAAGAATCGGTATCGATCTTCTGAGTATACCGAAGGGCGCAAAATCTCTTTGATTTTGATGCGATTGGTAGAGACAGATTGGGCCCTAACCTGGGACCGGAAGTGGTCCCACTCCGTCTCCATGTGATGTTGAATGCTCACTGCATGCTTGATTTCAGCTAAAGTCTCCGCCATTACAACGCTAGTTTCTGTTTCTACTAGTCGAGAAAGCTTGTTCAGTACCTTTTGCACAGGACTTCCACGACCAGACAACCTTCGAAAGTATGCTGCAGTTCTGCCGCTGTTGATTTCAACAATGGAAACGAGCATCACCTCGAACAAGGCTGCTAGTATTTCAATGCATTTTACTCTCAAAGGCTTGGACATCTTCTCTTGAGTATAGAAATGCAAGCGTGTTGTGAAGTCCTGTAGACGCTTGAAAAGGTCTATAATTTGGTCGTATGCTTGGCTCACTCCCTGCGCGGCCTCGAACAGTATTCTAACGCCAGAAAAGATAGCCATGGAAGGAGGAAATGCTTGCTCGGCAATTCCACTAAAACTAAGCCCAGTAGTCATAACAGGGCGGAAGACTGCCCCCAGAATGCTGATTAAGATTCTTTGATGTTCTCGAAATGCTCTAAATTTCTCGTTTTGCAACGTAACAGCATTGGCTAGCTCGTCAACACTGGTGATTGATAAATCATTTAGCTTGATTCGTTGATCTCCTTTGACGGCCTTTTGGTATTGTTCGTAGGCTTCGGCTATCAAGTTGTTGAAGAGTTGGTTCATTTCTTCGCGTTCATCTTCTGGGGGCTCATCGTGAACGGGCATGGTGACTTTTGGTTGCGACGGGGACTGGCGCGATGGCATGATGCCGGAATAAGTAATCTGGCGTTGAATATATGTGTAACTGATATAGGTTGAGAGTGAACGTCGTGATCTGAATGGTGTATATTAAGAACGCGGCCGGCGTTTTCCGATTAGGATAGATCTCTGAAAAGAGCGACAATAATGAAGGTTGGCGGCGGATGTAAAGGAGTTTTAGAGACCAATGTTTTGGCGATTCTAACAAACATGGGATTAGACTGTGGCCAATGGGATCTTGGAAAGTGTCATATTGGTCTTACCTCCCAATACGATGTCTTAGATCAAAATGCAACAGAAGAGGTGTACTTTTGAAGGGAAAGAGGGAGTGATCACTATATCGTCACAAGTGATGTTATCCGAGACACTGCCTGAGCGATAGATAAAGATGTTGTCAACAGGAACTAGCGTGTATTAGGACCAACGCAACAGAGAGCGGGTTGGTACCCAGGGTTTTATAGAATCAAGAGAAATCGGAGGGTGTCGTCAAAATAGACCATGAGGCTTAACCAAGTAACACAAGGTGCTGATGCGTACGAAGACGGCGTTTAAAGAAGAGGGTGTGGTCAATTACAGGTCGTAATGGTGGGTGGCGGTTGTAGCGTCAGCTTGCAAAGAAACGACACAACCAGGTATCCAGGTGATAGACAAAGCGTACATAAATTATTAAAAGAACGATATACTAGGAGCTGTGAAGGTTGTTGTCGTGATGTGATCTGGTGAGTTAGACTTGAACAGGTGACCGAAAGACCATAGAGGCCGATGTCAAATACTTTGCTAGAGCAAAATAAGAAATTGCTATGGCGTTTGCCAACATGACCAATCAAGGCCGCAATTCTCCAAAAACACAGGCATCAGAAGGACATTCCCCAATTACTACACCAATCAAGTATAAGATTGAGTAACTGACAAGGACGCATAGTGATTGGTAATATTCTTGTTGAAACATCAGCGCCAAAAATGACATGAGCCCCTCTTTCGCATCCATATGTCACGTCGAATGCCTGTGACGTCATTTGGACCATATTCTAGATTTGAACTGTAATCTTGCCTAACATGAAATCTTACAGAATATAGGAAGGACAGTACCAGTCTACCTGCATCGATCATTCATGGAACACCATAGAGCTTGTAGTACAAGTCAAGCCGGTCGCAATTAAATTCCGAGAAAAAAAAGATAGAATCACCACGTGATGTTTATAGGCCGGCAAAGAAATGTGCATCAAAAAGACCTACAAACCTCAGGTGGTCTTTTTACTCCTAAAGAACGTCCCCAATGCACCCATCAGCTCGGGTAGTCCCTTATCCTGACTACCACCAACCATACCCTTTTTGATCCATCCCGGAAGCTTATCCTGAATCCGCGGGGTCCCGTAGCGTCGGTCAGCCAGGATAATAGCCGCATAGTCATTCCGATGACGAATTGCACGGCCAATACTTTGGTTGACAGCTCGCATGCATGCATTTTCGTAGAAGTCACGAGCCTCCTTCTTACCCATAGCCACAGCCTGTTCTCGTGACAGTGGCTTTTTGTTTCCACCATTGTCTTTCGCCGAATCAACCGGCTTAGTGAGACGATCGACGGCTGCGGATTCAATATATTCCAATTTTGCCTTCCAGTCCGGCGAGTGAATATTGGGAAAGGGCAGCCCAACTATGACAACACATCGGCCTAATTGGTCCGAAAAATTAATGCCCTCGCTCATCTTGCCTCCGACGACACCTAGTAGCATTGCGCCTTTTGATCTGGTTTGACCTTCAGCGGGAGGTAGCATAATGGCGTCGGTATAAGCTTGGAGGGTCTCATCACTTGACGCGGTTTTGGTTTCACAAAATACAGCCTTGCGTGACTGGATTCTGTTCCAAATACTATTTGGATTCTTCCCGTCACCCTTCCAAACATTCACGACTTCATCAAGATAGCCATAACTAGGGAAAAAGACGACGACACCATCAGGGATAACTGCGCACATGTTCAACAATGAAATACCAAGCTGTCCAATCATGGCCTTGTCGCTACGCCGCTGAAAACTGAACTCAAAAGTACCCTCCGGACCTTTTCCTAACGTCCAAACACATAAGTTGGATGGTGGAATCACATGTCCACAGCTTAGTGTAGTGATCTTTGAACTAGGTAGCTGTGGAAAAAGATGAGATGTATAATCGTCAAATGGTGACATGGTTCCACCGGCAAGAACAACAGCGCGTGCGCTTGTGGCGATTTCAGAAAAGGCCTCAGTGGGTGACAACAAAAGATACGACAGTTGCACATCTCTACCGTCCGGTCCAGGCTCCAACTTTTGAAAGAATATGCGACCTTCAAAACTCAAGTTTGTCAATGCCATCAGGAAAGAGATTAAGGTTTGTAAGACTGGCTTTGTAGACACTGCAGTTGCGGAGTTGTTTGTTCCCTCAAGCTTAGATTTCTCCGTTTCAATATGCGAGACATAGCCCTCAATCTTGTAGGCTAGCTTTGATTCTTGTACATATTGAACAAGCTGATACAGATTCACTTGATCAGCTCCTTTGCGGCTCAATAGCGCAGAGGCAGTAACAATTCCATGTTCGGGCTAGTTTGATTTCAAAACGTTAGTTTAGTACGACTTAGTCCATGTTGACAGGTCACAAACCTTTCCTGACTGGGCATCGGTGAGCCATGACGTCAGACACTCCATTATACGACCTACTCTCCCAATTTGTACGCGGTTTTCTGGTTTGAGCTTTTTTCCAAACTTCTTAATGTATACACCAAGCATCTGACGGCCACGCTTGAGATCACTGAGTTTAATAGATGCAGCATGTACATTCGCGATTGCATCCATGATATTGTGAGCCTCGTCAATGATGACTACATTTCCGGAAATCTTGATTCCGAGGGCATCACGTGCGCTTTTTTGAAGTAGTAGTTGGTAAGGGAGGGTGACAACCTCCGCCCCAGGAACAGCAGTTCTTGAAGCATAGTACGGACAAACCGTGAGTTTCTTGCCTAGCTTAGCCATGTCCTCAATGTCGGGAAGAGTTGCAAGCGCAGTATCTCGGAATTTGTGTGTTTGTG
Organism: Huntiella savannae; assembly: GCA_001483325.1. Classification (NCBI taxonomy): domain Eukaryota; kingdom Fungi; phylum Ascomycota; class Sordariomycetes; order Microascales; family Ceratocystidaceae; genus Huntiella; species Huntiella savannae. The sequence goes on from LCZG01000136.1 coordinate 29,697, forward strand.
ATAGCAGCTCTTCGCTGGGCATGAAGCGGCATTTGCCCCCGGCTTTCCCTTGTGCCATCTCTGAACATCGATCATTGATTGCCTGCACAGAAGAAAGTCTGTTTACCGAGGGGTTGATACACAGGTTTTTACGAGAGGATAATGGAACCACTTTGACTGACTCATTAGATGGTTTGCCTGTATCACAGGAGCGTAGCGACGTAGGAAGACTGGAGGGGAAGTTTGGACGCCGAAGCTCAGATATGAACTGGCTCAACTGGGAATGTGTTCTCGAGGCGTAAAATATCTAGACAGAAACGGTCAGTAAGCAATCCGTGATGGAAGACACCACGTGCATCGCTATACCTTCAAAGGTTCCTCTACGATCTCTTCATCGTTCGCAGCAGCGTTTGCACCGCCCATTCCAAGACTAGCCAGCAATTTGCGAGTCTCTTTACTTAAGCCGGACAGTGGGTCGCTTTCATCTCGCCCATCATCAGTGACGTCATCTAACAAAAACCGGTCTTCATTGTCGTTTCCTTCATCACCTATGAGCCGCGATTCCTCCATTCTGCGGCGCTTGGTTAATTTCGTCTCTGTATCTCTCTCTTTCTGTCTAATCTTTTCCAGTTTCTCTTCCCTCTCTTCCCATTTGGCAGCCAATTCCTGTCTCTTTTGAGATAGTAGTTGGTTGATGATCCATTCTGGCTCGTCGACGTATTTGCCCTTCATTTCGTCTACAGTTCGGTCGAATTCATGGGCTTTGTGTTGGCGGAGCCACGTCATTGCCGAACAAATCAAGGAAAGCGATTTTCCGGTACCTGTTGGACTTTCAATAATGCCAATCTGCCCGTCACCTTTCTCTAGAACGCCATATACAGCCTTCATGAATTCCAGCTGTACATCGTATGGGGTATAAGGATGATTGAACTTTTCATCCTGGTGTTTTAGTTGGAGGGTCAGAGTAGAATCGGTCATGACTGCGGAAAATATTGCTATTTGAAAAGCAGTGAAAATAGGGCAACAATGATAGTGTAAATGATGTTTATTGCATCTGTATCAACTTGGCTATCATTGGCCAATCAGTACGCGGTGAGAACGACTTTAATCTATCCTAAATAGGAAATCATTCCAACGCTAGAAACGCGATCTCACGTGGCGCTAACCATGCTGATTAAGGGCTAATTTGTGGCGCTTGATGTGGCTGAATAACGGCCCCTGCAATTTTTATTTTTGACCCTAGGGCTAACAAATATTCTGTGTGAATGCCCCACATTATTTTTGGGCCCCACTCATGGCTGGCAAGCTGGTTGAGCAAAATGAACATCTCGATTAGGTGAACCGGAATTTCTTCTGTTTTTTTTTGTTCTCCAAGCATCCAAAGGTTTACCCCAGGACAACCTATCAATATGCCCACCAGATTCACCAAGACCCGCAAGCAGTATGTTGCCGCCATTACCATCACCATCTCGATCCGTTCATCTCCGTTCCGTCACCATCTGTATCGCCCAATTCGAGAAAGACTCAACCAAGACAACATTTTCACTTTCGACAGCCGCCGCTTTTTCACATCACCAAGATATATCGTCTGAAATATGGTTGGAATGGCAGAGGAGCTGTGTCGATTGAGAAATTGATGTCCTTGATGGATTTTTCGGTGGCGTTATGGATGCGGAAATCGATTTGAATATCACCTGGATCGAGGGTCACCACTTGTTGGAAAATTTTGCTAACTTTCATCAGCCGCGGTCACGTTTCGGCCGGTAAGGGTCGTGTCGGCAAGCACCGGGTATGAATATTCTAGTTTCCCAAACCGCTATCTCTCGAGATAAATCTCTGCATTCACCACCTCACCACGGAGGGAATGCATGAGTTCTATGGACTTCCCGACCGAAAGGTCGTGGACATTCCCTACTGAAAAGTAGTGGAAGAGTTAGGGGCCGCAAGGATCCGAAATACTAACACCTATCCATAGAAACACCCCGGTGGTCGTGGTCTTGCCGGTGGTCAGCACCAGTGAGTTATATTCCGTCTATTCTCTAACGCTAATCTGTGATCTTGTTTTGCTGACTGTTTCTTTAGCCACCGCACCAACATGGATAAGTACCATCCCGGTTACTTCGGTAAGGTCGGTATGCGCTACTTCCACAAGCAGCAGAACCACTTCTGGAAGCCCGTGATCAACATCGACAAGGTACATATCCACCCCACTCCCATCCAGCCATGAGTGACGAGCATCCGGAGGCCATGTCGAACTGTCCTACATTCCATCAATACTTGAGACACTCGATATCGCCAACCACTCGTCACCAGGCCGGCCCACCTCCACAAACACTTACTAACACCCTAAACAGCTGTGGTCTCTGGTTCCCCAGGAGACTCGCGATGCCTACGTCTCTGGCGAGAAGAAGGACACCGCCCCCGTCCTTGACCTCCTTGACCTCGGTTACTCCAAGGTTCTCGGTAAGGGCCGCATCCCCGAGATCCCTATCGTCGTCCGCGCCAGATGGGTCTCTAAGCTGGCTGAGGAGAAGATCACCGCTGCCGGCGGTGTTGTTGAGCTCGTTGCGTAAATACCCTTACGATAAAACGTAATTGTTCCTTTGCATTTTACAAGACAGTACAGCGGCACAACCCCAAAATAAAAAATCTGACGTTAAAAAACTCATAAACCATCAATTTTTCTTCCTATTGGAATTCGGGTCTCAGCTGATAACCAATCTGTTTTGACAGTCCTGGTTTTGTTGTCTATGAAAATAAAAGCTGTCTTCGTTCACTTTATGTTGTTCCATTGTGCATATCGCCGTGAAAGTTCACACCCGACCGCCTTAAATCAAACAACCCTACCATATATAACGCAACCCTACCAATCGACTCTATGATGTCACATATTTGTGCAGAATTAAGCGAAAACAATGACCAAAAAGAAACGCCGTGAATTCCGTATGAATCTATATCTAACCAGTAACAAAACACAAAATAGGCCCAATAAATACAAGGTCTCGCTCTTAGCTCCAATTCTTAAAATACGTCATCTTCATTCACCGCATCATTGGCGACAATTTGCACCTCATCTTCTTCTTCACGTGGCGGCAAACCAAGCTGCAAAAATGGATGTTCCAAAGCCTCAGCGGCTGAGATACGCTTCTGAGGGTCTAAAGTCATGCATCTCTTAAGAAACTCAACTGCCAGTTTCTCTTCATCATCAAGCGGGCGGCCGTTTCCGTCAGGTCCGCCATCATTGCGGCATGTGGACCACAGGATAATCTTTTCCAGTGTGAACCCATTAAGGCCAACAGTTGGAATAGTAATGTCCAAAACGCAACCGTGTAGGAGCCCGGCCTTCTTCATTTCACGTTGGCCAAAAATAGTAGCAATTTCGATCATCGCATCAACATCGTCAGAACTGTTGAAGAAGGGGAATCTTTTGCTCATAATGGTGAGCAGGATGACACCTGCAGACCAAATGTCGAGTTTGGTTGTTTGTTCAGTGCATTTGAATAACACTTCCGGAGCTCTGAAACCTCTGGTTCCAGCACGATTAGCTCGGCGGGATGGGCGTGTATCATGCTTGGGGTAGCACGCATACGAGTGTTGATGGGATTGGGCTGCCGCTAGACTAGACTCAACCGTCTCCCGACGCTTGTCTGGGCGATCATGACAGAGACATTGTTTGGAATCTACACCTTCGCATTCAGCGAGACCAAAATCAACGAGAACGCCTCTCTGGGTATCCGGGTGATATAGAAAATTGGTAGGTTTGATATCACGGTGTACGATGCCCTGTTGGTGGACATTTTTGAGGGCAGTAAATAGGCAACGGAGGTAGATTGCAGTATCACGCATGGTCATACTGCGGAAGTACAGCCTGAAATCAGAATGGCGAAAGTATGGGAGGATAGCCACAACCTGATCGTCGGAACGGAAGGCGGTAATCAAAGGACAAACAGCCTCACAGCCGCGAAGCTTAAAAAGAAGTTCAAGCTCGTTAAGGATACGCTGAGGACTGCTGGTGACGTAAATCTTTTTTATAGCGACAAACTTGGCCATGCTCTTACGAGAACGGGCACCGCCCTTTCCTGGTGGAGCCTCCCATTTATAGTCGTCCTTCTCGATATCCCATGAATTGTCATAGCTGTCGTATAAGAGGTCTTCGGCCTTGTAGACAGTAGAGAATGTACCTATATTAGAGAGAAATGGTTAGTAAGTTGATAGCCTTTAACATCGAATGCGATGAACGGCTTACCTTCACCAATACGCTTGATGACCCGGTATTTCCCTTGAAGTTCTGGCACAGATTTTTGAAATTGTTCAACGTCTTTTGCTTGTACTGCATCAATGGCCTCATCTGAAGAGCCGTTCGCGGCATCATCTTCCTCCTCGTCGAGTTCCTCCTCGCCTTCTTCCTCTTCTGGCTCTGCGCCATCCTCGTGTTCCTCGTCATAGCGGGCCCGTTTTGCCATGTGCGATGGTGGTGGTGGTGGTGGGTTCGCCATGTCGCCGTAATGAGACAGGTTGTAGATATTCTGGGACGATTCTGTTGGTCGAGTGCCGTCGGCCATGGCATACATCTGGGCCACCTGCGGCCTATGGGTGTTATGGTAGGAATTTGGGTCGGCCATTGTCTGATAAACGTCGGATGACAAACAAATCTGAATCAGGTTGGACAGGAATGTGCCTCGGATCACATGTGCTGGAGGACGACCGAGAATGTTGTTGAGATGATGCAGGGATAGCGGATGGAAGCAGGAAAATGCAAGACGCGACTTTAGTTGAAAGATGCAGAAATATTATATTCAAAGACTGTCGCTTAAAGCGAAAAAGCGAAAGAGGAGATGATGTTGACTTTCGTTATCGATACTGGCGTAGCCAGTTTAGTAGGTACGCTCTACTTGTAGCAGCGACAGGCGTGTTTATACTTTTTTCTCCACTGGAAACGATACTTGCTATAAGCTTCTAGCACTTTGACAAACCAGCGCGCGCGTGCCATGTGAAGTTCCTTGTATCACGTCGATTTAGCGCAATTGTGCAGGACTACTAGGGGAGGATGCAGCTGCTGACAGCTGATGTAACAAAACAAACAAAGAGTAAGCCGTTGCTGTAGACAACAACAACCAAAGTGGGTTTTTATGAGAGAAGGAAGGGTTAACGACTAAGTGACGATGTGATTTGTTGTTGTCGGCTGTATTTTCTTCTCAGCAGAGAAATCACCAAAACGATCGCCCATAATAGCGCATTAGCCGGCGACTAATCTGATATTATTCGCTCATGATATTAATACGACGAATTGTTTGGCTTATCCCCCAGAAAAAATAGCCCAACTTGACAAACTTACGAGACCCCTTGTCTTGAATACAATACACGATACCCCGCCCCCTCATACCGATCACCATCACGCCACAGGCACTCGCCGATACAGAATACTACCGAATATAACGATTGTCTTACGCCATGGATTTGGCGCAATTCGATATCAACGATGCGCTCAAGCATTATATGAGCGATCCCTTCTCGGTGCCTACGCACGAGGCCGACGGACAACTGCAAGATCATGAAAGTGACCCCAACGGGTTGACCGAAGAAGTCACCGTTCCTATATTAGACCACATTGTCGATGCCGTCGCAGAGAGCCCGGATTCTATGGGGCGCGCCGTATGCTTCGATTCCCTCCAATTCATGCTCAAGTAAGAGGATCCTTTGACGTAGATCCGAACATCATGTCGCTGACTCGATGGCTCTGTAGATTCGCCCAATTCCTTTCCGCCAACACGCTTGGAAGAATATTCGATGTTGTCATGTCCGGTTTATCAGCTGAGGCGGACGCCGTCCATGCTGATGTCGAGAACCAAGATGAACAGGATGTCATTCAGCACCACAAGCAGATGTTGGAAATGTACGGATTCTTGCTCCAATGGACTATTACTGCAGTTGAGAACAAGGCTGCCGAGAAGACATCTGCCGCCCCGCCTAGATTTGGTCGTGCAAAGGGCAAGAAGTCAGCCGCCAAGGATAGAGATGGTGGATTCAATTCCGAGGTACAGCTTCAGGTCGCCCTTGATATTATGTGTAAGGTGCTTAAGTTGAAGCTATCCAAGATCTTCCTGACGACGCCAGAGCGTGACACATTTATTGGCCTTATGACTCGGCCAGTATCAACAGTGCTTGAGAGCGAACAGAGAGTCAAGAACACAACCATAAAGATGCACGCCTTCAAGGTGCTTTGTATAGCGGTCAAGCACCACGGCCATGCCTACGCCGCTCAGATTTCCATTGTTCAGAACCTGACGTACTTTGAGCATCTTTCCGAGCCCATGGCCGAGTTTTTGCACATTTTGGCTGAAACGTACGACTACCCACAACTTGCCGAAGAGATTTTGCGAGAGCTTAGCAACAAAGAGTTTAACACCAATGATACTCGCGGTCCTAAATCTGTTTCCACATTCATAGTTCGACTGTCGGAATTGACGCCAAGGATTGTCATCAAGCAGGTTACTATGCTGGCAAAGCAACTCGACAGCGAGTCTTACACACTTAGATGCGCGCTAATTGAGGTGTGTGGCAACATGATTGCGTATCTCAGCAAACAGGAAGAGCGCGGTGAAACCTATAAGACGCAGCTCAACGCCTTCTTCGACGTACTCGAGGAACGCTTCCTTGACATCAACCCTTATGCTCGTTGCCGTGCCATTCAAGTTTTTGTCAGGCTTTGTGAGCTTGACCAAAAGTTTCCCAAGAGACGACAGAAGGTGGCCGAGTTAGCATGCCGCAGTCTGGAGGACAGAAGTAGTCATGTGAGACGCAATGCGATCAAGCTCATGGGAACTTTAATCAAGACCCATCCATTCACCGTCATGCACGGCGCTAGATTGTCTCGCAAAGAATGGCAAGCGCGGTTAGACAAGGTGAATGAAGAGCTTGACTCACTCCGACCGCCTTCAGATGTTCCTGATATCGAGGGTGCTTCTCAACTTCTTGAAGAAGAGGAAAACGAGGAGGAAGTACCTCGCTCTATCAACGATATGACAGACGAGCAAAAGATCGCGGCAGTCCGCAAGGCACAGACTGCAGCTGCCACTACCGAGGCGATTGAGAAGTTAACCTTGACCAAACGCTACTACAGCGAGGCCCTCAAATTCATTGACGTTCTTCACGAATCTACAGAAACTGTGTGTCAGTTACTCGGTTCTAAAAACAAGAGTGAAGTTATCGAGGCCATGGATTATTTCGAAATTGGAGACGCCTACGATATCGAACGCAACAAGGTGGGAATCCGCCGCATGTTGCGACTCATTTGGACCAAGGGTAACAGCGATGAAGGAAAGGGTGTTCAATCTCATCTTATTGAGTGCTACCGGCGACTCTTCTTTGAGGCACCCGACTCTTTCAGTCCCAACGACGCAGCCAACTACATTGCGCGCAACATGATCAGTTTGACGTTTGGCGCTACACCGGCCGAGCTGACGTCGCTAGAGCAGTTATTAAGCACTATGATGAAGGGCGGGATGATTTCGGAAATTGTAGTCACTAAGCTATGGCAAGTGTATGGAGTCCAACAGCGCGAGATTTCACGTTCACAGCGCCGCGGTTCCATCATTGTGCTGGGTATGTTGGCCACTGCCAGTCCCGAGATTGTTGTTGGTGAAATGGAGACTATGTTACGCACCGGTTTGGCGGCTCTTGGCCGTGCCGATTTGCAGTTGGCCAAGTACACATGCATTGCCCTTCGTCGTATCAACCCCGCTGGCCGTAGCAAAGAAGGGCCTTCCGCCAAGCAAGCTCAGTTCTCCCGACTACCCAATGACCACGGTGTATTGGCAAGATTAGCAGCCATTACCGAAGTGACTACTGATAGCAAAGAGTGGTATGGTGTCGCCGAACAGGCCATCAACGCTATCTATGCTCTAGCCAAACATCCCGACACCCTCTGCTCAGCAATTATTAGACGACGCACTAGATCCGTCTTTAACCAACCGACATCACGACCTGCCACCGCCGGCGGAGATACTCAAATGATGGACATTGACGGCGAGGAAAATATTGCAGAGAACATGACGCAGCAGACACAATTCCCCCCGCCTAGTCAATTTGGTAGTCGCGATGCCGCTGTTGGCCTGTCGCAATTATTCTTCATTGTTGGCCACGTTGCAATTAAACAGATTGTGCACCTGGAACTGTGTGAGCAAGACTTCAAGCGGCGTAAACAGGAGCGCGAGAAGCAAGCGACAGAGAAGACGCCAGTTAAGAAAGATGAGGCGGATGAGCTGGATCTTATTGGAGGAACTACCGAGGATGACTTCACGGAGGCCATGGCTCACATCAGAGAGCGCGAACTCTTGTATGGACCACAAAGTTTGCTGGCACTGTTTGGGCCGCTGGTGTCGGAGATCTGTGCTACATCGAGCAAATACACCGACAAGGGATTACAAGAGGCGGCTACTTTATGTCTCGCGAAGCTCATGTGTGTAAGTTCCGAGTACTGTGAGGCCAATCTCCCTCTCTTGATTACAATCATGGAGCGTTCGACCAACCCAACGGTGCGTTCGAATGCTGTGATTGCTCTCGGTGACATGGCCGTTTGCTTCAACCACTTGATCGATGAAAACACAGATTTCTTATACCGTCGTCTGGCAGACGATGACGTCAGTGTTAAGCGGACCTGCTTGATGACATTGACCTTCCTGATTCTTGCTGGTCAGGTCAAGGTCAAGGGTCAACTTGGTGAGATGGCGAAGTGTCTTGAGGACGAGGACCGCCGCATTACTGATTTGGCTCGCATGTTCTTCACCGAGCTCAGTACCAAGGACAATGCCGTGTACAACCACTTTGTTGACATGTTCTCGCTGCTCAGCGCGGAGACCAACCTCCCCGAGGAGAGCTTCAAGCGGATCATTCGCTTCCTGTTGGGCTTTGTTGAGAAGGACAAACATGCCCGGCAATTGGCCGACAAGCTGGCGGCGAGATTACCAAGATGTGACACAGAGAGACAATGGAATGATGTGGCATATGCATTGGGTTTGTTGCAACACAAGAATGAGGAGATTACCAATTTGGTTTCGGAGGGATTCAAGGTTGTGCAGGCGCCGGCATAGGTTGGCTGTCTGGGCTTGAGGGGGATGCAACATGTTACTTATTATGAATGCTTTTTGATATGTTTGGGTATGGTTTTAATGATATCGTTAACCCGTCTGTAAACGGAGGTTATATTGAACAACTGCTGTTGATACTTAATTCTGTAATGGTGATCCCGCGGTCAAATGGCCTATCGGCACAATCCGAACCACGGTTCTGCTGTCTGGTCTTGTTATATCTGTAGGTGTATACGGGCGTTCTGGCTCAGAAGAGAAGCCCAGATCTTACTTCTGGGCATCCGTAACAGACGACTCACGAAACGGCTCAATCGCGATGTTCGGCCGCACGTACCGATCCGAGTGATACGGCTTCGTACTCTTTCCCAACAACTCCTTCTCACGAGCCTGATCGGCATACCAACGGCGCACTAAATCGCGATCCTCCTCCGCCTGAAGTGCCGGCATAATATACATTCTCGACCAAACCTTCTCACGGCCAAGTTCACTACACCAAAACCTTGTTAGTCGCTCGTCGGATAATGCGCCAGCGGAATAACCTACTTTGCTTCACGAAGACCGGGAATCAGACGGTACCATCCGTAAATTACTACGCCGGTAAGACCTAGCAGGGCGATGCCGGGGCCGAACCCGCGGGCGGGGAGATTGCGCTGGTGGGATGCGGGGTTAGCGTGGTTTGCAGTGGGATTTTAGCGGGTTGGTGTATATACCTTGTATTGCACGGCGGCGTAGCCGCCAATGGGCGGCATGTCTTGGCCGGACATTTTGGTGGTTTCTGGTGTCGGTTGGAGAGAGAATTTGGAATGTAATTGATGGGTAGAGTGTTTGTGGTGTGGTGGTCTCGGGCCAGCGGGCGCTTGGGGTGAGGGTGTTGTTTGGTGACAGTGGGATTGTATGCATTGACGCCACACGCCACATGCGCCACATTCAGTGATTAGATAAGCGGGTGGAATGTGATGACAATGGACTGCATTTTCCTATTTGGGATAGTTTAAACAGGGGCCGTACGCCGGGATATAATGCGATTGAGTCGGTGACCATGAGAAGCTCGTTAAATGAACAATGAGGTCTAATATTATACATCCAACAGGAGTGTACAACTGACTCACAGAAAAGGGAACGTTTTCAACAGAGTGAGCACGTGATTAGATGACTATCAGGTTTTGGAATTTGCAAGTCAAGCTGCGATGCTTTGCCCGTTGGCCTCGATCGATGATTGGTATGTTACACATCATACATGTAGGCTCCTATAGTTACAGCCATATGGAAGACAACCTACAATTACAGAAAGACTAGTCACTGGTGTCACTGAAGCTATGCTCTTGTAGTGGATTGTAGTGAGTGGCTTTCCCGAACGGCTGCTACACATCTAGCCAACTGAACATCGCGCCGGAGTTCTCTGTGTCAAGGGTACATACATGAATAGTGCATGTGTGTGGATTTCTATAAATTGCCCGCGAGCAGGAGTAATGATTGAATTCCCAGCCCTTGACATCTTTGTATTTCCTCGAACTTTCTGCCATAATTCAGATCGCCGTCGATCTCCATCTTGCGTACAACCCTGATCCTGCCGTGGCCGCCGAACCTGATGCTACACCTGCTCCCACAATCCAGCTTGATTCTACCCTCACTTCTAACAGCCTTAGTGCTCTAGCTACGCCTACCGTCATAGAGACTGCCGTGACTGTCGGGTGAAGACCTCAACAAGGGATTCCTGCAGCCATCGAAAGATCATGCCCGCCTTAGAAATGGGACACCTCAGGTGACTATTCCAGAATTTTGCCAGTTACTCAACGTCACCAAGATCCCTGAACAAGCAGAACAGGATGTTCAGCGCATGGAGTATTGAATCCAGGCTTTGTCTATTCCAGAGGCCTATAATTGTATAGTCTAAAGAGTGGCATAGCCAAAAAATGGGTCGCTGGCGTCACAGAGTATGTCGCGAGACATGACAGATAACTTTGCGCGCCATAGACGTTGCCTGAGTTGGCATTGGAGATGTCGATCATTATATGTGCGGGGTTTCAACGGAGGCGGCGATTAGAAGAGCGAGAGGTGATCGGTTGATACGAGCAAGACGGGTTCGAAGAGGTTGTGATATTGTGTGCGATATCATGCTACGGTAGGTCGGTATAGTTCTGTGTATGTCTTAATGTTAGTATTATGGTCTGGGTCAATCGGTAAATGCTAGACTGGGCTTAGATGATAGCACGAAACGGAGAATCTCGCCTTACAGATACAAGACTGGCACTATTGAGCGTGCGCAATAGAGAACGTGTACCTGTATGGGGTGGTAATCTTGCTAGCTTACTCTGTCCTAATCTACAATTCATGAGGATGTGATGCGTTAATAAACCTGATCCCCAAAACCAGAAGTTACATTGGAGGTCCCTTCAGCACAAGGTAAAATTGATGCCACTATCGGGGAACGCAGGGTTTACGGCGGTAGCCGGAAATACGGTATTTTGAACAGTTGTGATCTCAATCTATATCACACTACGGGGCCGGACTCGGAGAGCAGGCGCAAGAGGCGAGGCTTGTCCGCTTCTAGGTTGGGACCGACCGGGGCGGTACCCGTGGGTGTTGCAATCGGGGCCCCAAGGCGCAACGGGGGGAAAGAGCTTGTCGAAATGTGACTCCGCCGGAGTCTTTTCGAATCTAGCTCTGAGGGAATTCAGAGTGATGCGCCAACAGCGCCAGCATTCGAGTTCAGGGCTGGCTTTGCCTGTGCCGTAGCATGACACACGGCGAGTAAAGGGGTAACCATCGATGTAGGTCCACTCACGATGGACCCAGGGATATCTATTTAACGAGGACTATTAGTCTAGACCTGTTGAAAGTTAGGGCAGATGCTTGCAACTCCTGCCAAGGCAAGGCATTGGGGTTGGAGTTCACAGAATTATCGTCACGCATGCTGACAGGAGATTGGTCAATGTCGTTATTGTTGAGAACAGGCATCCGCAAGAGCTCTTTAGACAACAGGCTGATATGAACAATGAAACCGAAATGAAAGAACGAAGAGAATGAGAAATCTTGATGGAGGAAAAGAAAAAGAGTTTTGCTGAAAACTGTTGCGTGCATAATATCAATAGAAGCTTTGGGTCACCCCCAGCCTTTACGGCAGCTACTAGGAAGACAGTTTGCACTTATGCAAGAAAGCTTTAGGACCTACAAATGGGTACACATTAGTATTTAGTTGCTATTAGAAGACATTGTTGTCGATGTGTGTTGATGAGGAAGGTGCATCAGCCTGTCACCAGGCAACCCCAAAATTGACTAGACTGACAGCCATCCTTTCCCAATGCTGCAACTACATAACTTCATAGTCATTGGGCCTTACCACACCAGCTTGTCAACCAAAATGGAAAAATTCGTATGACCTTGCTCTCCCTGCAATTCAACGAGGAACGGCGACTTTCTTTGATCATAGGACTGTACTCGCTATGCACCGTCCGTGGAAAGCAATTTTCTCTTCCGGTGTCTGGATGTCCTTTTTTGGAGTTGAGGCCCGGCATTGTGGACTACCATAATGACTTGAGCGCCAACAAAGAAAGCCAACGGGTCACGCAAGTACCTGCTGTATAGAACGACGTCTCGACTATTGCTGTATTCGGAAAGTGACCCACCTCGCTAGTTCCCAAAATTCCGTCGGTTTCTGGTCAGGGGTAACATAACCCAACTGACATCTACTCATTCTGTGTAGATATCGTTTCAAGTTGGTCTATGAAAAAAATAGTTTGAGTTCATTCGCCTGGTGTGGGTTCCGGGGAGTATTAAAGCCTGGTGTTGAAAATGGAGCTCAATCGGAGGTACCCGTCAAGTCGGACGGAAGCGACGAGAGACATGAAGCCGAGATAGAGATGGAAGCGAAACAATGGTCCAAGGCAGCAATCAGGCACGCGGATAAGTGGGCAATTAGATAAGTATATGTGAGGGTGTATATTCCCTCAATTGTAGATACGGGAGAATACAACACAAGATCAACAAAACTTAACACCTTGTTCCATAGTCAATCCACGGGTTTCGACGACAGGATATATACATCATGGTAATGGTCCGATGAAAGCAAACTAGATACATGCACGCAAGCAAAGCGTAGAACAACAGTGCCACTGAGTGTATCGTTTCCCTACTCGGACAGTACTAATGCCACTATAATACCCGTAGAGGCTTTTGTCAAAAAATAGCTATACCCAAGGTACTAGAAAGCTATTTAGGCAAATATGCTTGAGTAGTTCGTCAAACTCCGAACGTTGAAGATTCTATGGTGCTACTACTCTGCCTCTGAGGAATATTTCATCATCTAACTTTTGAAAAACCCTAAAAGTCTTGTTGAAGTTCTTTTGCGCCAAACTTCCGCCATTATGGTCCGTGTGGACGAAGAGCTCATATGGGGGTACTAGTGAGGTCAGACTGATGCATCGAGAGAGATGAAAGCGGGACGATGATCCGAAGTCTCAAACAAACATGTAGATGAGTGGGGGTTTGGATATGTATAAATTAGGTTCGTCATTCCCTCATTTGGAGCTATTGAAGAATATGACACAAGACTTTGACTAAATTTGACAGTCATAGATCCATATGGCTCCATACCGCCGACTGCACACGCAGAGCCAAGTGCTCATTCTATATTCACGAACGATTTCAGTCGACGACCAAATATACTCGGCACATTACGATGTCCTATTTTAATTAGTTATTTTGTCATGGCAACTACTACTGCCAAAATGTTGCCCTTAACCCACCCACACGACTACCTTACCTGAAGCGCATGGGTATCACGGCGGCACTGATTGTGCCGGTAGAAACCGTCTTGATACCAGTGTTTGGAGATGCGCAATGGCATCTCCTCATCGTCAGACCCAGGCCAAGACGCTTAGTCTGGTACATTCAGCGACGGACGGCAAGCTACCTGGCCTGCTTTTGTGTCTACGTGACTGGCTGAAGCATCACCTCAAAAAACTCTATCAACCCATAGAGTGGTACGATGTCGAAATCCCAGTGCCAATAGTGCATCAAGAGGAGAGTACTGATGCTGCCCTCATATTGGATGGAATTTCCATTGCGCTGGGGTGTGCGCCGATCACAGTGTACGAACCACAGGACATAAATCTGTATAGATGGAATTTGGCGTCCGTCCCCATGAACGGGGGGTTCACCGGGGTATCTGATCTAGGGCATATATAGATGCCATGTACTCTAAACCTGGCGGGGTGATGTGTTGAATTTACCTACCCATATATGTTAGATAGTATTACAGTTTGAGTGTGCAAAAGAGTCCAGTTTCCGCAAGCAAGTTCATCTCATGTCTTCCTCTGCCAATTTTAATCCCGCTGTTGATGTCACGCCATCGAAACCGAGGGGTCCTGTGAACCAATGAATGGCCACATATTAGCATCACGGCAGCAACAGAATAGAACCCAAAAGACCAACACCGTACCGCCACGTTCACGGCATAGAGTCCCTTAAAACTGTGGAGAAAGACTCTTTGCTATTTGGTGGAGTAGGTACCGGACCATGAATACCTCCAACGCAAGAAGGGCAAAAGACCTTAAAAGTCTTTTGAGATAAAGTTTTGGCAGATGGTACTAGCCGGGCCCTAGTAGGTAAGTCCATGATCAAACACCGCCTGTTGGAATTGAACGTTCAACTAACGCCTCTGTTATAGCGGAGACGAGTTTGCCACGTGGACGCATGATAGTCTGCAGAACTTTGCATGGTTTCGTTTGAAACACTTCGGAGTGGATTGAGAGGTCAAGGGGTCAAAGTTGGCCTCCAAGATGGCCTAAGAAGCCTTTGCTCGTCCAGTTAAGGCGGTACAAGCCGCTGAGAAAGCGTGGTGGTCAGAAGACACTTTCTACATTCATGGTAATAACTTTTCGTTCAGTTCGGCTAATTTTTATTATCGTTGTTTTCCCCACCTGTGTGTGCACGTGTTATAATTGGTGATCACAGTAAAGCCCACCCAGTCAGTAAAGATAGTTGCACACTTGAACTATGAGGCGCCTTGTAGTTCATCTTAACATGTCACGGCTTTCTATGTGTATTACAAAAAGTAGATCTTTAGCATCACTCGATACTCATAGAAAAAGAAGAATATAACCACAACCTCAGCCTGTCCACCGCCTTGTACCGCAAATCATGTCACTCACAACAATCAAATTTGATTACCAGAATCAAGTGTCCTGAGGGTAATCGAGACTGTCTCCAACGATGTCGTGTTGCAGTGTGTATCATCTACCCCGACAGCCGTAAGATGCTCTTGATTGACAAAACACTGCAGTGAAGTGAAGTAAAAAACGAGGAGGCCGACCATTTTCCATTAAAAAGTACCAAAAGAAATCTCCGATACGGGGAATCGAACCCCGGCCTTCTCGGATCAACTGTGTAACAGATGAGAGCGAGATATCCTAGCCCCTAGACCATATCGGATTAGCTTGATGTCTAATAGAGAAGATTTGATAATATGAAGGGTACTCCCCAATGTTGAAATAGTATCCGGAAACCCTACTCAAACATGTTGCTTAATTCTCTCAAAACGGCACTTCTGGAGTCTTGCGGCACTACTCCTATCAAGAACCCTTTCTCAATTCGTTATCCGATGTACTAAGCCATTCTCTCTACTGTTGTTCCTCGCCAACCCAATTGGTGTATCCAAGGGCTCGATCCTTATGACGCCTTCCGTGTCAAGTTCACCACCCAACGTCATCCTTGGCCCCAATTTCCCTCATGGATCAGCTAGGCTCACACCATCACCACACCCCCATTATAACCCCGCATTCGCCGAGAAAATGGATCATTAGAGTCGCCCCACTCTCAACGTCACCTGAAAAGAGACCGGACCAGCTCCCGATCTTAGCCAGGCACTTGAATTAGGGGAATGACCCGGTTGGGACGAGAACCTCGTCATGGCTCAACGGTGCGTGATCACATTCCCTCACCAACAGTTGCCCCCGACCGGTGCAGGACTCTACCCCGCAGCCCTCATCGGTACCACTCTCTGTACCCCGGAACATCTAGCACAATCGTCAACAGCCGGCCTCTATATTCCTGGAGACCTGGCAACTCTACCCTTCACGCTACTCGACTTAAATACCCGAAACCTGTGAATCACTTTCCGAATCGTTTCCTAGATATTGGGCGACTATTACGGCCGTAGGATTGGTACCCAGCACCCATTTATGTTCGACGGCACATTTTTGAGCGAGCTTTGCAATGTATCAGATTGTACATAGGGTACAGCATGACCACAACGTCACCACAAGTCTGAGTCGCTTTACTAAGTAGGTTCAACATCCTGTTTCCTTGAATGTATAATCGCCAAGAAATCTTAGTGTCGGCATTGGGCTCGCAGGTTAGTCCGCCGTTACCGGGATGAAGTTTGCCAGGTAATACAATGGAAGCCACCCAGCTTTCCTATGTTGGGGAGTTGAGGATCTACGGCCTAAGATGGAGAATACGCCTGTCCTGGGTTGTGACACGGGACTTAAAGAAGAGGAGAGTGAATCAATACGGGCGCGAGATGAGGAATGGGCAGAGGGAGCCAAAGAGAGGGATCAGAAGATGTAGTTGTCGTGCCTAGTGTAACGACACAATCTTCAAAATCAGAGATATCTGTGAAAGCAGGTATGTTATCAGAATCGGGGTTGTTTAACAGACAAGGGATTCCCTCAACATTCATGACGGGCGAAGAAGCGACAAGCCTGAGAGGCATTTTTGATAGCAGGCGTGGCTGAAGCAATGGCGATATCCAACCTAGAATGAGACTTTCTCGGTACAAAGATATCACAATTAGTAGGATCAGGATGGGTGACGAAAACGGCAATGAGAACATGCTCAACGGCCACCACAGGCTCAGGTTCAGGCCGGCTGGGGATCGACCGTGGCCTTAACCACCAAAATAGACTTGGTAATGGAAGCAGGCCCAGAGAAGTACACACGCGGAGGAGAGATGATAGCCTCTGCAACTATGGCGTATTTGTGTACCACGTTCACCATATCGATAATGGCTTACCCGAAAGAGCAGTTCGTTAGATCTAGACGTGATACATCAATGGGTGTTACCGAAACCCCAGTTGAACAAGCCAAGCGATTATACATTGTCTCACACACCTTCACATCTCGTAGTATACAGGGTAGGTTACATCTCATCCCTGCGCTTCTAAGACCTACGTCTACATATCGTGTAACACAACGGATGCCAATCTGGCAATTTTGCATGTTCCTTTGTATTGTGCGCCAAGAGTCTCAACGACAAAATGTCAGTTTGGAATATCATATCATAAGCAGTCGGCATCACCTCTGACATGCACCGCCCGATGCAATCTCTTTTTAAGCGACAGAGATGCTGATAACATACCACGTAGTTGAAAACATGTCTCTACCGCCCTTATCTTGGACATCGGGTCTAACCGCTAGCACGGCGCCTCAATCAAAATTACCGATCATAACGATATGAACGTAAATGCCCATGAAGCTCTATACTTCTATGTAACCACGATACGGCATTGTCCCGGGTTCCGTTGTACCTGTCTCTTTTCGACTCATGGACGATGCGCACATGTATCTCTGGTCAAGGGGCCGATACAGGCACACTATTTTACGGCGGCGATCGCCAACAAGCTTCAATAGATGGATTCCGTGGCGTCATCACCAGTCGTCTTGATCGACAAGCTGCCTGGTTCAATTCTAAAATGTTAGCTACTTTAGCGTTCCGTCGTAAAAACAGATGCCAAATGTATTCTAACCGTA
Organism: Huntiella savannae; assembly: GCA_001483325.1. NCBI lineage: Eukaryota > Fungi > Ascomycota > Sordariomycetes > Microascales > Ceratocystidaceae > Huntiella > Huntiella savannae. The sequence continues at coordinate 47,513 of LCZG01000136.1, forward strand.
CTTTCGGTTTGCTGCTGTGGTACCAGGCTGAGTACATGTTCTCCTTTGACAGAACGATAACAACAATAAATCCACTACACATGTTTATTGTCATGGCCTTGCGTTGGTAGACTAGAGCTAGCATGATCAGTTCAACAAGGCCCACATCGCCTTAGTCGTGGTTGTTGTTGTATTTAAGGACTACCTCTAGCAGCTCAACACAAACAACAACCCCATATAAGACCAACTTATGCCATTCTCTTTCACATACGACCATAGCCTGCGGAAAATACGGGGTCCCGTCTGCTCCCCCATAGTCAAGCCACAGAGCGCTGGATTAGTAGTACGGTGGGTGACCACGTGCGAATACCCGGTGTTGTATGTTTCTTTTGGTGCTTTTTGCACTTTCTCTGGACGCTTCACATATATGCGTTGTCACGCACATGCCTCTTTGAATGGATGATGCCAGGCGATGCCATGTAGGTCTAGCCTTCACTGGTTGTAAACCTACTGTTCTGTCCTGTATTAAGGGACTGTACATATGTACAGAACGGTAAAAAAACCATTCAATCATAAGGGAGAACAGCCTCAACCACTACACAAAAGTATCGTTTTGGTGCGTTGGTACCCTGATGCATTCACTTGTCCGGCAAATGCAGTGTCTCCATCGCTGGAAACCCTCGTGAG